>CM055117.1:293685151-293920752 GCA_029206835.1 Rana muscosa
GAGAGAGGGGGAAAGAGAGAGAGGGGGAAAGAGAGAGAGGGGGGAGAAGAGAGAGAGGGGGAGAGAGAGAGAGAGAGAGAGGGGAGAGAGAGAGAGAGAGAGGGGGGAAGAGAGAGAGAGGAGAGAGAGAGAGGAGAAAGAGAGAGAGAGAGGGGAGAGAGAGAGGGGGAGAGGGGGGGAGAGAGAGGGGGAGAGAGAGAGAGGGGAGAGAGAGAGAGGGGAGAAAGAGAGAGAGAGAGGAGAGAGAGAAGAGAGAGAGGGAGAGGGAGGGAGGGAGAAAGAGGTGGGGGAGAGAGAGAGAGAAAGAGAAATGGGGAAAGAGAGAAATAGAGATAGGGGGAAAGAGAGAGAGAGGAGGGGAGAGAGGGGGGAGAGAGAGAGAGGGGGGAGAAAGAGAGAGGGGTGGGGGAGAGAGAGAGAGAAAGAGAAATGGGGGAAAGAGAGAAATAGAGATTAGGGGAAAGAGAGAGAGAGAGAGGAGGGGAGAGAGAGGGGGAGAGAGAGAGGGGAGGGGAGAGAGAGGGGGAGAGAGAGAGAGGGGGGAGAAAGAGAGAGAGATGGGGGGAAGAGAGAGAGAGGGGGGGGGAGAGAGAGAGGGGGGGGAGGGGGAAAGGGAGAAAGAGAGGAGGGAGAAAGAGAGAGGGAGGGGGAGAAAGAGAGAGAGAGAGAGATAGGGGGGAGAGAGAGAGAGGGGGTGGAGCAAAAGAGGAGAGAGAGAGGGGGGGTAGAGGAGGAAGTGAGAAGGGGAGAGATAATGGAGAGATGGAGGCAGTGCAAAAGGTGATGGGGGGGAGACAGGGGTTTTGTTCTGTGTGCAAAAGTTTCACTTACCAATTATGCCTCCCTCCTCTCAGGCTGGTTCCCCTTTAGGTGGCTTGCAGCTATAGCAGCCATTGTTTCATATCTCCCGCTCAGCTTCTCACAAAACCCTGATCACAGCTCATTGCAGGCATTACATGCAGGGGGTTGGAGTGTGGGTGGGGTTGGGCGGACACAAATGGGAGGCGGAGTGTGGCATTGGACAGTTAGTGGAGTGAGGGAGGAGCTGAGAGAACGAGCAAGATGGCTCTCCAAGTCAGGCAGAGTCCCGTTATCTGCCCTTGGTTATTACTGCGAGGCAGAGCAGAGACAGGGCACCGGCTCTCACTGCAGTGCTTACCTCGATACTCAGCAGGCTGCAGCAACTCGCCTACCGCTATCAAGGCTCCGCTAGTCCGCTGCTTCAAAGGGAGAGAGAGGATGGAGGGGAGGGGGGGCGGAGTGCAGATGTAGATCACTCCACCGGCACCTGCGGGACTTGCAGACAGAACTATAGAAGCTGCATCGGAAAATGTGGCTGAATTACTCCGCGGCTATGGTCCCTAGTTCCCTGCTCAATCACCTCCCACTCGCAGCACAGCAGTTTTAGCCCGCCCGGACCCGACCCCAGTGGTGGTGACTGTGAATTACGCAGGGACATACATGTTGCAGGCAGTCAGCACTAGCAAAAGGTGTGAAAGCACAGACAGAGCACACGGATGATTAGGGTGTGCCTGGGCACACCCGTCACCCCCCGTGGGCACGCCTATGTTGGTAGGGGATCAAATACTTATCAACTCAATTTATACCATTTGTATCATGTGTTTTTTCTAGATTTTTGGTTGGAAATTTAAAATACACCTATGATAACAATTATAGACCAGTAATTTCTTTGTAAGTGGGCAAACTTACAAAATCTGCAGGGGATCAAATAATTTTATTCACCACTGTATACTGGGATGATGCCTGCTGCAGGCATCATCCCGGTATCAAAATTTTCAGCCGGTGATTTTGTTTAATGTAGAAGTGATTCAAGTGGCTATACTGACACTCAATCATTTCTACAGGTGGAAGGGGGTCCAACATTGTTACCAGGCTCGGCATTTTGGTCGCATTCCCTAGGAAGAAAGGTAGGAATGGAAGTTCCTACCCCTCTTCTGTGACATCAGAAACCGAAAGAGACCGTTTGATCAGATGCCTTGGAGGCCAGAGGAGAGATGTGGGGTTTAAAAGACCCTAGATCTCTCCATAAAGAGGACCTGTCATGGTTCATGTTATCACAAGGGATGTTGTTCATCCCTTGTGATAGCAATAAAACTGATTAAAAAAAATTAAAAGATACAGTGTTAAAAAAATATATTTAAATAAAATAAATAATAAAAGATTTTTTTTTTTAAAAGTGCCCTGACCCCCCCTGTGCTCCAGTGCAAATGCGAACACACACGGGGGTCCCGCACGTGCATGTAAACGGAGATCGCATCACACATGTACAGGATCCTTACAAACATCAGAGCAAGAGCAATAATTCTAGCACCAGACCTCCTGTGTAACTCTAAACTGGTAATCTGTAAAGGCTTTTAAAGCATTGCCTATGGAGATTTTTAGGTACTGTTGTTTGGCTCTGTCCCACGGGGTGTATGCAATTTTAAAGCATGACATGTTAGGTATCTATTTACTCAGCATGACATCTTTTTTTAATATTTTACCAAAAATTGGGTATTATATTGGATTTGTGTTCACTAAAATTCATAAGGGTATTTTTTCCAAAATACTTCCATTTGAAAAACCGCTGTGCAAATACCACGTGACATAAAAATTAAACAACCCAACATTTTATTCTCTAGGGCCTCTGCAAAATATATAACATTTGGGGTTTCAAAGTAATTTTTAATAAAAATATATATAATTTTTACATGTATGAGCGATATGTCAGAATTGGCCTGGAAGTAAAGTGGTTAAGCTGCACACTACTATGGAACTTCAAATGTTCATGAAACATAACATCACACAATTAAACCTGGATAACCAATAAAGAGACAGCACAGCAGAGCTGCTTGCTTTAAGAAATAATTTTACAGAAATATTGAACTGACCATTTACAGAAATTATGACTCAGTGCTGCTGGGTTACTACGCTTGTTTCACTAAGGAAGCAAAATGAGCTGAATTTACACTTGTGTGTTGAGGTAACCCATGGTAAAATGCATGTTCATTTTTATTGGCCCCCCAACACACATATAGTGTAGCGCCCTGCTCATAATGAGTAGGCGCTATATGTAAATTTAGGTTTATCTGAGCTGTAGTTTAGCTCAGAGTGATCATGTTAAATTGCTGGTTTCTGTTCCAGTTCAGCTGTGTTGTGTATTTTCCACTTGGCCGTGGGTGTCGCTGTCACCACCGGTCAGTGTTGGAAATGCAACAGGCTGGATGTATTGAGTACCTCTTTACCCAGAAACAGCCCAGTGGGAGTGGTTCTCCTGCTGTGCATTCTGGGAGAGGGTACTTAAGGGACAGATGACATTTTGCCTGCGGGGAGAAGCCGAGCAATTGGAGACTCAATTGGAGGACGCATCCCAACCAATCTACCTCACAGTATCGCTGGATGGCTGAAAGAAACTGGTACTGTGTAACTGTTCTTTGACTTTTCAAAAGTTCTTGGTTATACAATCCTGTGGCAGAGGATTGTACAAAGATTCTAGTTATTCAACTAGTCTGTGGCAGAGACTATGACCGAGCACCGCACCAGCTGCTAGGTCAGTGAGAGAGGCCTATCCGGTGGTTGCTAGATCCAGTTGTGGAAGCTGTTTGTCCTCTGGATCAAAGAAGTACCCATGATCCGCAAAGCAATGTACCTGAATCTCCCCTAATCCTCCATCCCTCTATCTGACGTTGTTAATAAAAGCATTGGAAAAAGAGACTAAGTGTTTGGTGTGGACATCTGTGAACAACTCTCCAATGGGACCCCTATGGCGGATACGGTGAACAGTGAGGTAACGGCAGACCCAAAAATTAAACCAGCAGCTCCTAGGGGGGTAGTGCTACATAGTATAACCAACAATGCACCAGCGCCATAGCATACCACAACTCACAAATGTAAATACCCTGTGCTTTGTGCTGCACCTTGTGAGTTAAGGTGCATTAATAGCACATTTACAATTAATGCAACACACATAAAACACGTGAACAAAATGCATGTTAACATGTTGCAGGTGCACAGGCAATCCCCGAGTTACAAACATCCGACCAGGGGCGGATCCAGAGTCTTTTCTCGGGAGGGGCACTGCCAAAAAATATGTTTTTTTTGTGGGAAATTTATCGGGGAAATGGCTGGTGTCGGCGCTTCAATCATACCGGCACCATGGTTGTTATGGTGTCAGGATGATTGAAGCGCATTATTTCTATTATTACATTGTAATATAAAATTAAATAGTTCAATGCAGAATCAGTGGGAGCCCCGAGTGTGTCACTTGCCACCGTCACCTGCAATTAGTGGGAGCCCTGAGCGTGTCACTTGCCACACGTTGCGGATTGACACTTGCCACGTCACCTGCCACATCTTGTGGATTGTCACTTGCCACATCACCTGCCACACCTTGCGGATTGTCACTTGCCACACCTTGTGGATTGTCACTTGCCACATCAGCTGCCACACCTTGCGGATTGTCACTAGCCACACCTTGCGGATTGTCACTTGCCACGTCACCTGCCACGCCTTGCTGATTGTCACTTGCCTGCCACCAGATGCAGATTGTCATTTGCCACGTCACCTGACACAATTTGCGGATTGTCACTTGCCACGTCGCCTGCCACACCTTGCGGATTGTCACTAACTTGCCTGCTAAGGTGTAGTTTTGGTTGTCTCTTGCTGTGTCCCAGAGTCAGGCAGCAGAGAGATAATGTAATCTCTCTGCTGCCTTTACAGTGAGGGCGGAAGTCACTGCAGGAATGCATGGCAGGCACGGGCGGTGAGAGATGATCTCATCTCTCTGCTCCCCCGCTCCCGGCTAGCTGATTGGCCAGCTGCCACACTGAGCCTGCTCTCTCACTCTCACCTGCGCTGCCAACACACTGAGCAGCACGGTCTGCCCACGAACCGCGCCGCCCACCCACAAACCGCGCCGCAAGCGGAGCCACTTGCTTTCTTACCCGTCTGTGGAGCCGCACGCTATCGCACCTGCCGGTAGAGCAGCCCGACGTGACTCACTGACGTCACTCGTTGCTAGACGCCAAGCGTGCAGGAAAGAGGCTCCTACCCACCTCTTCCTCCGCTCCTGGTATCGTGTCAGTGCGCCGCGTAACTAAATTAGACGAGTCTCTCTCTCGGTGCCGCTAATCGGCTGATGTGAGAAACTAAGAGAGAGACTCAGAGAGGCAGCGGCAGCCGCAGTACAAGTACTGTATATACTCGAGTATAAGCCGACCAGAATATAAGCCGAGGCACCTAATTTTACCCCAAAAAACTGGGAAAACGTATTGACGAGTATAAGCCTAGGGTGTCCACCTGCATGCCTCACTGTGCCTCACTGTGCCAATGCCTCACTGTGCCCATGCTTCACTGTGCCCATGACTAGACTGATGTTTAACATGGGAGTCTATGGAAGGGGTGCCCGGTTTTGAAAAATCGGTTCTCCTCGGTCGTAGGTCTCCCAGACACCAAACTTTGCACACTTGTAGAGGAGACATTGGGCTACATGTGTGCCAAGTGGGGTCCAGGGGACCTAAGACCGTCCGGTAGCGGGTCCGCAAAGTCACCGGAGAAATTACAGTTTAACATTGGAGTCTATGGAAGGGGTGCCCGGCTTTAAAAAAACCAGTGCTCCCCGGCCGTAGGTCCCCTAGACACCAAACTTTGTACACTTGTAGAGGAGACATGGGGCTACATGTGTGCCAAGTTTGGGGTCCAGGGGACCTACGACCGGCCGGTAACGGGTCTCCAAAGTCCAGGAGATCAGGCGCAAAAAAAAAAACAGAGCAAGCAAGTGAGTGTGACAGATGGTCTGGGGGGGGGGCAATTGCCCTGTTGCCCCCCCCCTGGATCCGCCCCTGCATCCGACTTACATACGACTCATACTTACAAATGGTGGGAGACAACAGGAATTGAGAGGAAATCTACCCCTAGGAAGGGAAATTCATTCATGTAATGCCGCGTACACACGGCCGTTTTTAATGTCATTGAAAAAAAACGAAATTTTTCTCGACGTGATTCTTCTCAAGCCTGCCTTGCCTACACACTATCGTGAAAAAAAAATGCTCGAGCAAAGCGCGATGACGTACAACAAGTTCGACAACACGTACGACGGCACTATAAAGAGGAAGTTCCATTCAGATGGCGCCACCCTTTGGGCTGCATTTGCTGATCCTCGTGTTAGTAAAGTTTGGTGAGAGACGATTTGCGCTTTTCAGCCTCGTGCTCTTCAGTCCGTTACAGCATGACGAATGTGCTATCTCCATTCAGAATGCTAGTTTTACCAGAACGAGCGCTCCCGTCTCATAACTTGCTTCTGAGCATGCGCGTTTTTTCTCATCATTAAAGCGTACACACGGCCGTTTTTCACGATGAGAAAAACCACGACAAGAAAAAACTACGAAAAAAAATAGAGCATGTTCTAAATTTTTAATGGCCATTTTTCTCGTCGAGAAAAATGCTCTGGAGCATACACACGATCGTTTTTAATGACCAATTTTTTTCGTCATGAAAAATGGTCGTGTGTACGCGGCATAAGAGTTATTATGGGAAAAAGGTGTCTCCACTGATGCTTTATCACTAATCCTTGTTTGCCCAACAACCCAAACTTTTCAAAATCCAATTGTCACAGGGACAGAAAGTGGGGTGAAATCTTCTGAACAGGGGCACAGACAGCAAAACAAATGTTACAAGGTGTTAACTCTTCCCTATGCTATCCAAAAAAACTTACAAAATGATTTCTTGGCTGAAGTTACACTTAAAAATTAAAGCCCTGGACAGTAGTATGGAGTTGGTCCTTTCTCTGCAGCCATGACAGTCTTAATTTCCCTGTGAAGGCTTTCCAAAGATTTTGGAGTGTGTTTGTGGGAATTTAGTTACATTGTTAATCTTTTCGGCCAATCCCCAGTTGAAGTCCTATAGTGACGAAACGCGTAGGGGGAGGTGACGTCATCACGCATTCCTCGAACGAGAGGTAGTGCCGCGGAATACACAGGAACCAGACGGGAAACACCGAGAGACGCAATACCGGAGCTTATGCCGCAATACGCTGTATCATTGCTGTTGTTGACTTATGATCTTGTAAGTGCAAATTTACTTTTAAATAAACCAAGCTGGTTTGACTTATTACACTATGGAGGCTTTCATTTTCTATCTGAGCTAAAGGTAGGCTAAGGAGTTACTGCCACGGAGATCAAAGGGTTGTGGGGAAACCTTATTCCCTGTGCTAGGTGAGACTGTTTCCACACAGTCACGGCCATCTGGTAAGCAGGATATACTTCTCCTCCACCTGGGTGTCACGCCTGTATCTACCATTCCTCCTTTTGGGAAGAAGTTTTTCATCACCTTCTTGGAATACCCTATTTTCATTTTTGATAATTTATTCACTTTCTTCACTTTACGGAGTTGTTTGTATATGGACTTCTCTTATTTTTGGATTTTAATATCACTTAATCACCTGGTTTTCTTTCACATTAGGAATGTCTTTTTTAATAATTCACATTATTGAATTTGATTAAGGTTTCAACATTGCTCACATGTTGATTTTGGATTAATGTTTTCTTTTTGGGTAAACTCAACTTTATTCAATATTTATCAGCGCTGCATATTTTTTACTTTTACATTGTTAATCTGACTGAAAAAAACCCCATCTAGATCAATCCAAAAAAAATTGTGCCCACTCAGCCAAAAAAGCATTTGTAAGGTTGGGAATTTATGTTGGGACAGGAAAACTAGGCTCGCAATTAGTGTTCCCCAAAAAATTCTAAATTATCTGCAAGGTGCTCAATAGGTTGAGGGCAGGACTTTGTGCAGGCTACCTAAGCTTTTCAAGCCATATCTTTATGGACCTGCTTTGTGAAAAGCATTACAATCATGCTAGAACACAAAAGGACTTTCCTCAAACTGATGCCGAATGGATATGAGGAGTGTACAATTGTCTAATGTCTTTAATATGCAACTTTAAATTTGAACTAAATTGTAAACTCTTGTTAGTGCTATGACAGGTGATGCAAATATTTTCAAATTCTTGGAGTGCCAGTACTATAATGAGTACTGGAACAAAAACCATGGTAGTCATGTATTAATGTTGTAACAGGGTTTCAGCATTCACCTTGTAACCGAACCATCACATGGTCTGAATTGTCCACAACACATTAGGGAAAGGGAATATCACCGCTCCAGGTAGGTCAGACAAAGGTGAAACCTCTCCTCCAGTTTAGAAGCCACAGGTGCTGGCAATGCATATAGCTATAAAATAGGAAGAAATTCTGGACAGCCGCACTCCAAAAAAAGTTTTGCCTTTTATTCAAAAATCGAAATCAAAATTGCATGCCACAGCAGAATGGACAGAATTGTTGGACAGAACACATGCTAACTGTTCCCTAAACAGGAGGTCGTCAAGATTTTCCATAATGGGGATGCCCCGGGAGTGCAACAAGTCAAGCAGAGGGGCCAGCACCCTGGTGAACACTCATGGTGTGGAAGATGGGCCTCTCTTATTTTGTGGCAGTGCCACAAACTGCAAGTGCTGGGGACCAGTGTCGGCTGGTGTTTTTTTTTTTTAACCACCCAGGTTGGTTCAATCGCGCACCCACCCCCTGTCGGTCGGTCATCCCCGCACCTACCCCATCAAGCGGGCAGCACTTCCCTCCAAACGACGGGATTCTCGTGCGTCTACTCACAGCAGCAGTGTGGCTACTCCCTCCTTGGCTGCCAATAGGATCGCCTGGTCTTTCAGCCAATCGGGTGACGGGACTCAGGACCCGCTTCCTGATTGGCCGGGAGCACAATCAGTGTGACAATAGCAAATAATGATTCGCTATTGTCACACAACTGGGTGGGCTCAGGGCGCAGTGCTCTGTGTCCAAGCCCACCCTTTTTTTGAAGCCTATTAGTAATAATCAAGTGCTTCAAAAAATAAAATAAAACCCTATTGGAATCCATGCGTCTGGTGCCCCGCATGTAGGTTAGGGGGCCAGACGCATGGATGGGGGGGGTGGCGCCCATGAGCCCCTAATCGACGGCTGCCACGACTACAGCGACTGCACTTGCAAGTGCACTTTTAATTTCAATATATCTTTATTGAAGGTTTTACAAGAACAATAATAGAGAAGTACATTCAACAGATGTTGTCATACAATAAGGCACATGTGTAGAGTAACCGACGTATATAGACCGTATAGGTGATACTGCGTGATAACTGATAAGCACTAGGTAAGAGGCATTGTCCCCTCCCCAGACACCCCACTTGGGATCAATCTGTGCCTATGGGGGAGGAGACAACACAACCCACCCACAAATTCCAGAAACATTGTAATTGAGCTCATTCGTTAAGATTGACAGACCGCTAGGTTCTAGCAGACGATATCATACTAAATGGTGCAGGTCTAATTACTTCTACGTTCGATCATAAGTAAGCAACAAACTGAGAAAGGAAGAAGAACAAAAAAAGGGAATACTAACTAGAAATAAATAGTAGTAGAGTATGTCTGTTAACCAACCAATATAGGAGGAGTTATAGTAGTGAGATAACCACTTTAATTATAGCGTGGAGTTGCGTATTGTTTAAGTATCCTTACCAAGCACTGTAGAGCTTATGTTTTGTGGGTACCATGTCTGCCAAAGACTCCATATTTCAGAGATCTTTTTATGATTCCCTATACTACTACGAGCGAATTGTATCTCATAAGCACTATGTGTGTTTGTTGTCTGTAGAGCTTCTACAATAGTAGGTGGGTTGGCATCTTTCCAGTGATGTACTATGGTGAGTCTGGCTGCGAGAAGTAAATGGGACACCAGCATTTTCATCTGGATAGGGAATGAATCTATTTCCAGCGATAGAAGTGCCATGCCCGGAGAGGGTGCAATTTTCATACCCGTGATCTGCTCTATTATCTGGAATATGTGCGACCAGAATCTTTCCATGAGTGGACATGACCACAATATGTTTGGAAGTGTTCCCGGTCTTCCACAATTCCTCCAACACTTTGGAGAAGCTCCCGGTGCGAATTTTGAGATACGATAAGGGTTAAGGTACCATCGCATTAAAATTTTCTGGTGCAATTCCCACAGGTTGGCACTTCTGGTAGATGCATATGTTACATTAAAGCGGAGTTCCACCCAAAAATGGAACTTCCGCTTTTCGGAAACCTCCCCCCCTCCGGTGTCACATTTGGCACCTTTCAGGGGGGAGGGGGGTGCAGATACCTGTCTAAGACGGGTATTTGCACCACTTCCGGGTATTGACTCCTGCGGGAGTCATGCCCCTTCGCGTTACCCCCCCCCCCCCCCCCCGCTGTCTTCTGGGAGACACACTGTTCCCAGGAGAGAGCGGGGACCAGTGACGGCGCGCCGCACTACTCGCGCATGAGCAGTAGGGAACCGGGCAGTGAAGCCGCAAGGCTTCACTTCCTGATTCCCTCACCGAGAATGGCGGCGGCAGCATTTGAGAACCGAGCGACTGCTCGACCTCGTCTGCCGACATTGCGGGCGCGCTATACAGGTAAGTGTCCATTTTTTAAAAGTTTGTAGCTGCTGGCTTTTTTTTTTTTAACCTTAAAGCGGAGTTCCACCCAAAAGTGGAACTTCCGCTTTTTTTTTAACCAAAAAGGCATGTTTATTGGAGTTGCACACATGTTAAACAAGTATACATGTAAATCACTTGCACAGGATATCTGTAGAACATTACACAGGTAAACAAACAGAGAGATAATCACAATTAGGTACGTTGGTGGTACACCATGAGAATAACCCTGTCATTCATGACAGTCAAATGCCCGCCTCATCCGCCACACCCCTTAGTGCATATTTTACATAGAGCATGTCTCACCATCCTCCAACCATCTATCCCATATTTGTGAGAACTTTTGAGGGCGTCCTCTGTGTATAAACATCAGCTTCCTATATGACAAAATAGCATTAATTTCTCTTTTCCAGGTATGTAATGTTGGGGTAAGGGCCTGCAGCCAAGCTTTTGCAATCACCTTCCTAGCCAGGAACAGTGTTTCAGATAGAAATATAGTTAAATATTTGTCAAGTCCAGCGTCTGGGAAAAGACCCAGGAGACACGTTCTGGGGTCCAGACCCACCGGGGAACCCATATTGTCATGCAGGAACCGAATCACCTGCATCCAATATGCCTGTATCTGTGGGCAACTCCATACTATGTGATAAAACGTGCCAGGGTCTGACAAGCACCTGGGGCACAAAGGGCTTCTTGTAGGTTGGAACTTTGCTAACTGCGGGGGCGTGAGATATGCGCGGTGTATTATGTACAGTTGCGTTAGTCTGTCCAATAACTTAGGAGAAGTTACCTTAACCCCCTCCAACACTTCCTCCCAATCCGAATTCTCAATTGATCCTACGTCTCGTTCCCACACTATCTTGGCCGCCTGTGTCACCCCCCTTACTCTGAGTACTCGGAGAGTATA
Organism: Rana muscosa; assembly: GCA_029206835.1. Lineage (NCBI taxonomy): Eukaryota > Metazoa > Chordata > Amphibia > Anura > Ranidae > Rana > Rana muscosa. The sequence continues at coordinate 293,696,563 of CM055117.1, forward strand.
GTACAGGTTAGATATCAATCTAGTTGACTCAGCTCCGAAAATTACGTCTAAAACAGGTGGGGTATCCAGGGTGATCGTAAGGGAAGACCTCTGTGCTCTAATCGCATGCCTGAGCTGAAGATATCGAAACTGTAATCCATGTGGAAGAGAAAACTCTTCTTTGAGGACTTGGAAGGATTTAGGTCCAGCTTCCGTCGTGACCTGTGATAGGTACAGTATGCCATACCTCGCCCAGAGCCGCGGGTCTGGTACCATCCTCAACTCAGGCAAATGATCGTTGAACCATAACGGGGTGTGTGAGTGAATATGCTGTTTATTCTGTTTTTTGAGGGCTATGTCCCATATCTTTCGATGATGTGACAACATGCTTACCCCGACACTCACAGCCCTGCGATGACCCCGATCCTTGCGAAATATCGCCTGTATAGGTGTGTGAAATAGGCTCTCAGGTGCATTACACACCAGAGATCTATATCTCTGGGACTCAGATGTGTTGAAATGATACAGGTGGGCCAACTGCGCCGCCACATAGTAATCTTGCAAATCAGGAAGAGAGCAGCCTCCCTCCTGTGTGGGATTTTTGAGAATATGCCATGCCAGTTTATGCCTACTGGAACCCCATACAAAGGAGTTCAAAATAGCCTCCATCTGCTTAAACACCTTCAGCTGTATGTACAGTGGAGCATGCCACACCGCATATAAAATTTTGGGCAACAGGATCATTTTCACCAAGTTAATTCTGCCCATCACCCCTAGGGGCAGTCTCGACCAGGTCTGGGTTTTTGACTTAAGGATGGCGAACAGAGGCTCCACATTTTTACCCACATAGTCTCCCAGGTGTCTGGTAACTTTTACTCCCAAATACTTGATCTCTGCTACTCTCTTTAAGGGAAGTTCCGGGACTATTTCAGGTGGGGGAAAATGATCCAGTGGGAGAATCTGTGATTTGTCCCAATTGATCCGTAGGCCTGAGTAGTTACCCATTTTTTCTATGATGAGCAATGCTGCTTGTAGCGAGGGGCCCTGATCAGCCAAGTATAATATCGTATCGTCAGCATATAAACCTATCTTTTCCCAAAAGTCCCCCCGTCTCAGGCCCACCACATCTGGACTTGCCCTTATAGCCATTGCTAAGGGCTCAGCAGCCAGCGCATACAGTAACGGGGACAGAGGACACCCCTGTCTCGTACCCCTCTGCAGGGGGAATTGGTCAGAAAGCCACCCATTAACAAAGACCCTAGCCTTAGGAGTCTGGTAGAGGAGCTGCACCCACCTAACAAAGTGCGGGCCAAAGCCATAACAGTGCAGGCATTCCCATAAGTATAGCCACTCAACCGAGTCAAAGGCCTTGGCTGTGTCAAGGGCCACCACCACTCTAGATCCTGCATTATCGTGCTGTGCTTGTATATTCATAAACAGTCTCCTAATATTCATTGCTGTATTCTTCCCCGGCATGAACCCCGTCTGATCTGGGTGCACCAAAGATAGAATGACCGTGTTCAGCCTGGAGGCCAATATTTTTGCTAGGATTTTGATATCCACTGGTAATAGGGATATGGGTCTGTATGATTCAGGATATAGCAGGTCCTTCCCTGGTTTAGGGAGAACTATGATCTGCGCTTCTTGCATAGAGCGGGGGAGCACCCCCACCTCAAAAATAGATTGAAAGAGAGCATTCAATTTGGGAACTAGAGTTTCAGAGTATTTGGCATAAAACTCTAGAGGTAATCCATCCAACCCCGGGGCCTTAGATTTAGCTAACTGTGCAATTGTCGTGGCAATATTCTGTTCGGTGATAGGGGCCTCCAATGTCTGAACCTGTTCCACTGTCAACTGTGGAAACTTCAGAGTATGTAGGTAATCTCGTACCTCCTGGGGTGAGTAGTGGCAGTGGGAGCTATATAGGTCTCCGTAGAACCTCAGAAACTTCTCTGCTACCCGTGGAGGGTCAGTGACGACCGATCCATCTGGTTCTGCCAGAGACACCACGACGGGAGGCTTGTCATCCATATGAGCCAGGTAGGCCAGCATCTTCCCTGCCTTTTCACCCTGTTCATATATTCGGGCTTTACAGAAGAACAAATTCTGTTTGGCCTTTTCTATATGTAGCTGCGACACTATTCTGGACTGTATCTTTACCTTGTTTAGGTTCTCAGGGGTGGGTAGAACATTAAAGGCCTCCTCCAAGTCCCGCAGGGTGTCCTCAGACATATTTACCAGCACTTTAGAAGACCGTTTAAGTCTGTTAATTCTATTGTCTAACACCCTCCTCGCATGAGTCTTAAATTCATCCCACTGGGAGTTAAATGCAAGGAGGCTCTGGTCCCCCTGGGAAGAAAAAAAGAATTTCAGTTCTATATCTATGGAATCATGGTCATTTAGTGCTGACAACCAAAATGGCTTAAGTCTCCACACCCGTTGAGGAGCCGTATTTAATAATGTCAGTTGGACCCAGCATGGGGAATGGTCTGAAAGGGCCCTAGGTGCAAAACCCACCCCGGCCACTCTAGGAAGCAACGCCTCAGAGATCAGCACAAAGTCAATCCTGGACATAGTAGCATGTCCAGTAGAATGACAGGTATAGGCCCGTGCGGTAGGGTTCCTATATCTCCATATGTCTACCAGAGCAAATTCCGTCATCATACGTCCCATTCTAGTTTGTTCAGAGATTCTACCTATAGCTCCAGGCTGCACCGGGCGATCCAAAAAGGGGTTCATGGTCATGTTGAAGTCCCCCATCCACACAGCCGGTACCGTCGGGTGTCGGGTCATAAACAGCAACCCAGCCGTAACGACCTCCGAGCTGTATGGGGGGGGGACATAGCAGGCAATCAGCAACAGAGGCACACCCCCTATACACGCATGCAGGAAAAGGTACCTCCCCTGTTGATCCGACTCCAGGGAGATAAGCTCAAATGGGGTGGCCTTGGTCACCAATAAAGACACTCCCCTAGAGAAGCTTGTATGTGTGCTATGGTAAGCCCAGCCCACCCAAGGACGTTTAAGGGCTGACTGTACATGACCAGTCACGTGTGTCTCAGTTAATGCGATTACATTAGCTCTCTGTGCTTTGAGAAATTTTAGTGCTGCAGTGCGTTTGACTTTATCTCTCACTCCCCGTACATTCCATGTCATAAACTTAATCGTAGTCATTTAAGCATTTATACACTTCTAATAGATCATTCCCATCCAATTGCACTGTGTTATACATTTGTAGCAACATCCTCATAACATGTTTTGTGCCCTGTGAACAATCTTCCAAATTATAGAAACCTGCATGCCAATAAACAGGACAGCATCTAACAGTGCCGTCAAACCAAGAACACAAGCCCTGTACTTGGGCAACATCCCTCCCTCCCAGCTCTGCACCTCCCCAACATGGTGAGAGCATCCAGATCCCAAACATGTTCATTGCAACTTTCATCCACCCATAAACTCTGGTTGGAGGCCTATAACTTGAAATTATGAGTCTGCGTATATAGCAATGAACGGTTTTCCTATGGGGGCGATTTTTCACTGAACCAAGCGTGGAAAAGGAGACCACGGGTCTTTTTTTTTGCGGGAACAAAGAAAAATTAGAAATAAAACAAAATAAATGATTTTAAACAACAGTGTTCCCAAGGAAGTTTTCCTGTGAGAGTTCTCCTCTTGCCTCACAGCACCTTCAGCACATCTATAATACTGTTAACCAGGGCTTGCAGCAATTCCGGAGGGGACTTCAGTGGGATGCAGAGATCCGGGGATTACGGGGGACCGTCAGGAGGCTCTGAAAAAAGACAGGGAGGTCGGGCACCCCTAGGTATGATCAGAATGTACTCACAGCACCCGACAACCGGAACAACGGTATCTGCGGTCTCCCCCTTCGATCCAACCAGGCAGTCACCGCAGCAGGGGTGTCAAAGATCTGGACTTTTCCATCTTCCTCCACTCTCAGTCTGGCTGGAAAGAGCATGGCATATTTGAGGTGTAAGATTTTAAGTCGGCGCTTAATATCTTGGAACGGAGATCTCTTCTTCTGCACTGCACTGGAAAAATCCGGGAATACCGCCACATGCCCGTTATCTATCGGGATATTACCCTTCTCTCTGGATAGTCGCATGATCTTATCCCGGTCTCGGAAATTCAGAAATTTGGCAATGAATGTTCTAGGGGGAGCACCAGCCGGCGGCGCCTTTGCTGGGATGCGGTGCGCTCTCTCCACCGCGAACATCCCCGAGAATGCTTCCCTGCCATAAGTAGTTATCAGAAGCCTTTCAAGGAAGTCAGCCGGGTCCCCCCCTTCTGTCCGCTCAGGCAGACCGATGAAACGGAGGTTGCACCGGCGGAGCCTGTTCTCCATCTCGTCCTGATGAGCGTGCAACTGCTGAATCTGCCTCTGCATGTCCTCTGTTGTATGTTGCAGGGGATGCAATATGTCCTCCGCCTCTCCTATGCGAACCTCCGCTTCTGTGACTCTGTCTCGCACAGTCGACAGGTCCTGGCGCATGAGGGAGATGTCCACCTTCACCTCATCTATCTTTGCAGTAATGGTGCCCTGAAGTGTAGCCATTGCGTCCAGGACCTTCGCAGTCTCAGCCGTATATCTGTCTTCACCCATGCACGCGGCGGCGCCATCTTGATCCTGCCCGCCCTGTCAGGGGATACGCACCTGATCAGCGAGTCCGTTGGAGCAGAGAGAGGTCACCCGTACGGATCCGACTCACGGGCCCCTGGTAGTGCAGACAGGAGGCACGGGAGTGCGGAAGGGTAAGAGAGCCTGAGAGTGGTTCGAGAGAGCGGCTCCGGATCCTGGGTTCAGAAGGGTAGCGAGCCAGGCGGGCTGCAGGCAGGTAGGTAGGCAGGCTGGTATACCGAGCAGCGTAGCGGGGCAGAAGCAGAAGGGGCGGTCAGACAGGCAGGGTTCGGCAACGTTCGGGCAATGTGGCACAGCGGGGTAGGCAGGTTCAAGGTCAAAGACAGGCCGAGGTCGGGTGCAGGCAGATAGCAAGGAAAGTCCAGTAACAAGCCGGGTGGTCAGAAGGTCGGATTCCAGGCGAACAACAGGAGCAGGATACACAGGGGACTGCAGATCAGACAGCACTGGTCTGAAGTGTTCCAGTAGTTTAAATAAGCAAACCGGCGTGCGCGGGCGCGCACATGCACCCGCACGCACCGGCGTGCACAGGCACGCGCACCCGCGATCCAGGAAGTGTACCAGCGCAGATGGAAACATGCAAAACCACAGCGCGCATCGGCGCACGCGAACGCACACCGAAGCGACCACCGACGCGCCCGGCAAGGTACGTACACTGACAGTGCCCCCCCCTTTAGGGCAGCCTCCGGATGCCCAATTGAGCGATCTTCGTGGCGTTAGACCTCCTGAAAGCTTGCATGAGTTCCTCCGCATGTATGCCGTTTTCGGGTTCCCAAGAATTATCCTCTGGGCCGTAACCCCTCCACTTAATCAGATATTGTATCTGGTTGTGTCTCTTCCTACAGTCCAGGATTGCCTCTACCTCAAACTCCTCCTCGCCGTCAATCAGAACCGGTTCCGGTGGGCCAATGTTACGGCCAGCGAAGGGGTTAGGGACAACCGGCTTTAACAGAGTCACATGAAAGACTGGATGGACCTTCAGGGAGTTGGGTAGGTCGAGCTCATATGCTACATTGTTGATCCTCCGTTTTACCGAGAAAGGTCCCATGAACTTAGGGCCCAATTTCCTGGACGGGCAGGCCATCTTTAGGTTAATCGTGGATAACCACACCTGGTTGCCGGGCTCCAGAATGAGTTCCCCTCTCCTTTTCCTATCAAACATCCTCTTGTTGTACTCCTGGGTCTTGGACATGGTCTCCTGTAGAAGTTTGTTATTGAAGAAGAAGAAATCCATTGTTTCGGATACCGCAGGGACAGTGCATTCGGGTATGGTACTTGGCAAGAAGGAGGGATGGAATCCATAGTTGGCAAAGAATGGGGTTTGCTTAGTGGCAGAGTGCAGGGAATTGTTGTAAGCGAATTCAGCAATGGGGAGTAGGGAGGCCCAATCATCCTGGGAGAAGGAGGAAAAACAACGGAGGTACTGCTCCAATGTTTGGTTGGTCCTCTCAGTTTGGCCATTCGTCTGGGGATGATATGCCGAAGAAAAAGCCAACTTGATTTCCAGGGAATCACAAAGAGCCTTCCAAAATCTGGAGGTGAACTGGGCGCCTCGGTCTGAGACAATACTTGCCGGAACTCCATGAAGCCTCACTATTTCCCTGATAAAAACCCTTGCCGTTTCCAAGGCGGAAGGTGTACCTTTCATGGGCAAAAAATGAGCCATCTTGGACAGCCTGTCAACGACAACGAAGATTGTGGAGAACCCTTCGGACAGAGGGAGCTCCACTATAAAGTCCATCGACACCATCTTCCAGGGTCTTTCAGGGACAGGTAGAGGTTTTAGTAGACCCCAGGCCCTCATCCGGCTATTCTTGTTCCGGGAGCAGGTGTTGCATGAGTCCACGTATCTCTTGCAGTCACTACCCAGCTGCGGCCACCAGAACGTGCGCTTGATGAGCTCGGCCGTTTTCAAGGTACCAAAATGTCCGGCCAACTTGTGGTCATGGCAAAGCTCCAAAACAGCTATCCGAAGACCCTCAGGGACCAGAATCTTGCCCTCGTGCCTGATCAGACCATCTTGTGCCCTGACACAGTCCTCCGGAAGCAAGGTCAAGCCAGCAGACGCCCGCTTAATACGGGGCATAAGGTCTTCTTGGAGTAGCAGGAAGTTCCCGGCAGGGAGGATGGTGTCAACAGGTAAGTTCTCCTCAGGAGTGCTGAACATTCGGGACAGTGCGTCCGGTTTAATGTTTTTTGAGCCCGGCCTGTAGGTGATGTGGAACAAAAACCTTGAGAAAAAAAGTGCCCACCTTGCCTGCCTTGGCTTCAACCTCTTGGCTGTTCTCAGGTACTCGAGGTTCTTGTGGTCCGTGTAAACCAAAATGGGGTGTGCCGCCCCCTCGAGCAGGTAACGCCATTCTTCTAATGCGGCCTTGATAGCCAGGAGTTCCCGGTCACCCACGTCATAGTTACGTTCCGCCGTGGAAAGCTTGCGCGAGAAGAAGGCCACTGGAAAAAGTAAGGCTTTAGCCCCCTGACGCTGGGATAGTACAGCCCCCACTGCATTTTCGGACGCGTCCACTTCCAGGACGAAAGGTACTGCGGGATCAGGGTGCTTCAAGATGGAGGCAGAGACAAATAACTCCTTCAGTTTATCAAAGGCAGCTTGGGCTCTAGGGGACCAGTAGAAGCGGTCTCCTTGTTTGGTCAGTTCGGTAAGGGGGGCGACAATTGCAGAGAAACTTCTGATGAACTTCCGGTAAAAATTGGAGAATCCGATGAAGCGCTGGACCCCTTTTTTATCTGTGGGGGCAGGCCAGTCCAGGATAGCCGACACCTTCTGAGGGTCCATTTTAATGCCCTCAATTGAGATGATCAGACCGAGAAACTGGATGCTTTGCCGCTCGAACTCACACTTCTCTGGCTTGGCGTAAAGCCCATGTCGTCTAAGCCGAACAAGGACATTCCGGACATGCCTGCGATGGTCGTCTACAGAGGATGAGAATATTAAGATATCGTCCAGGTATACTATGACGAACAAGTCCAGGTAATCACGGAAGATGTCATTGACAAAATGTTGAAAGGTAGCCGGCGCGTTACACAGTCCGAACGGCATAACTAGGTACTCGTAGTGCCCGAACCGTGTGCGGAAGGCCGTCTTCCACTCATCCCCTTCTCGAATGCGGATCAGGTTGTACGCTCCTCGGAGGTCAAGCTTGGTGAATATGACCGCCGTTCCCAGCCTTTGGAACAGTTCCGGCACGAGAGGTAAGGGGTAACGGTTTTTAATGGTGATCCTGTTCAACTGCCGGTAATCAATACAGGGGCGTAGGGAATGGTCCTTTTTTTCGACGAAAAAGATACCCGCACCTGCAGGTGAGGTGGACGGGCGGATGAACCCTTTCTTTAGGTTGTCGTCAATGTAGACTTTCAAGGTACCCAATTCCTGCTCAGTCAGCGGGAAGATCCTCCCAAAAGGTACTTCGGTCCCAGGCAAAAGTTCTATAGGGCAATCATATGGTCTGTGAGGAGGAAGGGTTTCTGCTCCCTTCTTACTGAACACGTCCAGAAAATCATGATAGGGCTCAGGGATGGTTTTCTGAAGGTCAGGGTCTGTGCCCAGACAGAGCAGGTGAGGGTGGTCGGAAGAGACTTGTTGCAGGCAGTGTTGCCGGCAATAATCAGAGAGGAATTTAACTCTCCCTGTAGCCCAGTCAATGTCGGGGTTATGGGCTTGCAGCCAGGGCATCCCCAGAATGACGGGGAATAGCGGAGAGGAGATGGCATCCAGACTTAGGAACTCCTGATGGTGGGTTGCCACCGAGGCCATCAAAGGGACGGTTTCCTGAGTGACGGGGCCGGATTTGATAATAGAGCCATCAGCGAGATGTACTGCAAGTCCCCGGGGCTTCGGCTGCAGGGGAATGTGATGACTGGCAGCAAATGTCAAATCAATAAAGCAGCTGCATGCCCCCGAATCAATTATGGCGGGTACTAGGATTGCGGAAGTCCTTCCGGGGAGCTGTAAAGAAATGGAAAGAGCCAAGTGAGAAGTTGGATTAGGCAACAAAGAGGCACAAGTAGAAGAGACAGGCAGGCACTTACGCATCTTAGCCGGACAGGATCTCACGTAGTGTCCCGGTTCGCCACAATACATGCACAGATTGTTACTACGCCTATGCTGGCGTTCTTCGGGAGAGAGCGATGGGCGCAGTAAGCCCAGTTGCATGGGTTCTGGGTCATCTAACGCCGGAAACGGGGGCACCGGAGGTGCAAGACGGGCCGGGTTTGAGACCTTGGGGAGCAACCAGGTGGGTTGGGGCTGAGTGGAGGTCCTCTCGGAGCGACGCTCTCTCAGGCGTCGGTCTATCTGAATTGCCAGATCTATTAACTTGTCCAGGGTTTGAGGAACTCCGACACGTGCTAGCTCGTCCTTGAGCTGATCCGACAGGCCCATCCGGAATTGGTAGCGCAAAGCAGCGTCATTCCACTCTGTGTCAGAGCTCCAACGTTTGAATTCTGCCGCGTAATCCTCGGCCGCTCTGCGACCTTGTAGGAGGGAGTGGAGAACAGATTCTGCAGTAGCCGCTTGTTGCGGATCCTCATAGAGTTGAGACATCGCGGCAAAGAACGTGGCAAGGGTCTCCAAGGAGGCATCTTTCTGCTCTAGAAGGCGGTGAGCCCAGGCCTGCGGCTCGTCGGTCAGTAGGGAAATGACGAAGCCCACTTTGGTTGCTTCCAGGGAAAAGGTGCGGGGTTGTAGGGCGAAGAAAAGCTCGCAAGCGTTGCGGAACGCTCGGTATTTGCTGCGATTGCCCGCAAACTTCTCGGGTGTAGGGACCCTGGGTTCCGGAGGAAGCATGACGACGGAGGGTGTAGCCGGATATCCCGTGGATGTGGTGCCTTGCGGGCTGGCAGGCGAGGACAGGACTTGAACTCTTTCCTCCAACCTGGTATAGCCGGCTTGGAGGTCTTTCACGGCTTGCGTCAGCCCGTTCAGGTGTCGGCATAATTCCTCCATGGGATCCCTCCCCTGCTCGGACTCGGACATGGCTGTCTGATACTGTCAGGGGATACGCACCTGATCAGCGAGTCCGTTGGAGCAGAGAGAGGTCACCCGTACGGATCCGACTCACGGGCCCCTGGTAGTGCAGACAGGAGGCACGGGAGTGCGGAAGGGTAAGAGAGCCTGAGAGTGGTTCGAGAGAGCGGCTCCGGATCCTGGGTTCAGAAGGGTAGCGAGCCAGGCGGGCTGCAGGCAGGTAGGTAGGCAGGCTGGTATACCGAGCAGCGTAGCGGGGCAGAAGCAGAAGGGGCGGTCAGACAGGCAGGGTTCGGCAACGTTCGGGCAATGTGGCACAGCGGGGTAGGCAGGTTCAAGGTCAAAGACAGGCCGAGGTCGGGTGCAGGCAGATAGCAAGGAAAGTCCAGTAACAAGCCGGGTGGTCAGAAGGTCGGATTCCAGGCGAACAACAGGAGCAGGATACACAGGGGACTGCAGATCAGACAGCACTGGTCTGAAGTGTTCCAGTAGTTTAAATAAGCAAACCGGCGTGCGCGGGCGCGCACATGCACCCGCACGCACCGGCGTGCACAGGCACGCGCACCCGCGATCCAGGAAGTGTACCAGCGCAGATGGAAACATGCAAAACCACAGCGCGCATCGGCGCACGCGAACGCACACCGAAGCGACCACCGACGCGCCCGGCAAGGTACGTACACTGACACGCCCCGCCGATATTTGGCTAATTTCTCGACCGCCGAGGATGGTTTCTGTGGTTGCGACATATGTAGTCTCAGTCCCGGGGTTCACAAGCGACTGTGTGTGCGCGCTAAACGGCTGTATTCTGTATGCAGGCTGGTATGCAGGATAAACGGCAAGAGGAGCTCTGTCTATCTGCTTCCTACTCCATCGCTTGCCAGGCCACGCCCCCGTAGCTGCTGGCTTTTAAAAAAAAAAATTTGGGTGGAACCTCCGCTTTAAGGGCTTTCTTCCACTTGTCCTCTGTGTAGTTTTTTCCAAAGTCCCTTTCCCAGGCTCTTATGTTAGTAGTTTTGCTAAAGGATTGTTTATTCTGTAGGTGTTTATATAGTAAGGAAGTGCCTTTGAGTTTCGAGTTTTTGGTTGTATAGTATATAGCAATTTGCCAGGGTAGGTGAATGGAGAGCTTATTGCCCTTTGCTAGTAAATGAGATATTTGGATGTATTTATAGAAATCCGACGATGGAATAGAATGTTCAAGTTGTAGTGTTCTAAATGTTTTCATCGCAGGGCCTACGTATAGATCTTCTAATAAAAGATCTTTGGTGGTACACCAATTGTGCAGTGTCACGTCGGTATCAGAAGAGCCATGCCAGTAAATCAGGAATTTAAGAGGGATGTAGGTACCATCATTGGCTGTAGATTTGAGGAGATATTGCCAAGCGTCGACAGATGCTTGTATGGTAGGAGCTATGGTTGGTGATTTAGGTAGGTGGAAGGAGCTAGCTATTAGATAATCCCCCAGTAACTTGGGATCTTTCCAGTTCCGCCCAGAGGGTGTTATTGTGAGTAGGAAACCAGTCCTTCGACTGTGCTAATATAGTTGCTGCATTGTTGCTTTCAATAGCGTTTGTCCCACCCCACCTGCTTGTTTGAGTTTGATGAGCTTGCTGAAGGCGCATCATGCTTTCTTACCCATCCATAGGAACCTACCTATCTATCTCTGATTGTGCCTGCTGGAAAAAGGATTTGGGTACCGATATAGGTAGAGTCCTAAATAAATCTAAGAATTGTCGGAGAACCTGCATTTTGAATGCAACTAACCTACCTGACCAGGAAAGCTCGAACTTCCGTAGTTTGTCCAGCTTGGAGCGTAGGCAATGTAGAAAAAGGGTGTCGTTTTCCCTAACTAGATCAGATACCTTAGGGGTGAGAGTGATACCCAGATACGTTATATCTTTTCCCCTCCACGTGTAGGGAATGTGCTGATGTGTTTTGTCACCGTTTTAGTTAGACCTATCCCCAAGGAGATACGACTTGGTCTCATTGACCTTGTAGTAGGATACAGCATTGAACAATTGCAAAGCCTGGTGAACCGAAGCCAAGGAGGTCACAACATCAGTAAGCATCAGAATGATATCATCGGCGAACAAGCTGATGGTATGCATCCTACCACCAAAAGAGAATCCAGTAATTCAGGGGTGTTAGCAAATGTACGCTGCCATGGGTTCCATTAACAAATTGAAAATTAGAGGGGATAGTGGGCATCCCTGACGAGTTCCGTTAGTTATGTGGAATGGAGTGGATAACATACCTGACACATAAACCTGGGCTGACGGGGTTTTATATAATGCCATGATGGCCCGGAGCATCTGGCCCTGAAATCCGAATCTATGCAGGACTTGTTCTAGATAATCCCAGTGGATCTTATCAAACGCCTTCTCTGCATCCAGAGCTAGAAGCAGAGAAGGCATTCCTGTTTTGTTGGCCAAATGAATGACATTAATCAGGCGTCTAGTAGCGTCTGCCGTTTGGTGACCTTTAGTAAAACCGGATTGGTCCGGATGGATTAATGAGGGAAGGAGATCCACTAGTCTACCAGCTATTAATTTAGCATAGATCTTTAAGACATTGTTGAGTAATGATATGGGGCAAAAGTTTTGCGGGATGTTGGGTTCCTTCCCCGACTTCGGTAGCGCCACAATCATTGCTTTGAGCATTTCGGACGGAAAAGAGGAGGAGGAGGCAGCCTGGTTGAATATCTCTGCTAGGTTAGGAGCCAATATGTCTCTAAATGTCTTGAAATATTCTCCTGTGAAGCCATCTGGCCCAGGTGATTTGTTACTGGGTAATGAGGCAATCGTTTGGGAAATCTCTTGTGTTGTGAATGGAGAATTTAATTCAGTGTTTTATGTTTCCGTAAGTTGCGGGAGTTTGATTTTGTCAAGAAACTCAGAGATTGCATGGGTTGAAGGTTGGATCGTATTCTGATCCTTTTTTAGGTTGTATAGTGAACTATAGTACGAGCTAAATGCGTCCCCTATAGCCTGAGGATGGTATAATTTAGATTTGTTTTCTGGGTGAATGATATAGGGAAGTTTAGTTTTGTGTCTGTGCCCTCTAAGGCAGGGGTGCCCAACCTTTTGAAGAGCAAGGGCCTTTTAAGCGACTTGGTAACCGGTCGCGGGCCACAATGAGCGGAGCGGGTGGATGGCGGATTGGATTGGAGGTAGGCGTTTGTAAACAGACACAAGTACATTTACATCTTCCACTCCTTAGAGGTGAATGGAGGGTCCGATTGGGTTGGACTGACCGTGTGAAAGGGGCCTAAGACTGCTTTCACACTGATGCACTGTTGTTTAACCGTATCACGGGTGTAGCACAGTTCACCTGTGGCTTTCCTGCAGGTTAGCTGCACTTTGCCATAGACTTCTATTATATCCTGTAGGTGTGATGCACTTTCAGAAAGCACACCAAACTCGCAGGTAATAGAAGTCTATGGCTCAGTGCAGGTAACCCACAGGTGCACTTCTCTGCATCTGTGGATCAGTTTGAAAGCAACCCAGTAACTACTGCAGAACAGATATGCCCATATACACTGTGATTTTAGTAATAAACCTACCTTTAATAACAGGTATTCTATTCCATTTTATTCCATCCCAGAGCAGGGGGTCGCGGGCCACATCAGAGGGCTCCGCGGGACACATGTGGCCCCCGGGCCACTGGTTGGGCACCCCTGCTCTAAGGCGAGCAGCTAGTAGTTTCCCTGCTTTACCATTTGCATAACAGGACATTTTTAACCTCCTGGAGGATTTTTCAAAGTCCTCCAGCAGTATCAATCGAAGGTCAATTCTTCATTTGGTTAATTTTTTAGATAGTGCTGGGGATATGCGTACTTTATTTTGGGCTTCTAATGTTTGAATTTGGGTAGAGATATCCAGTATTCACTGCCCCCGCATCCGCTTGGCCCTCGCTCCCAACTTAATAAGAAGACCTCGCATAAACGCCTTGTGAGTGTTCCATGTTACAAAAGGATCAGCAATTGAATTCACATTATGCTCAAAAAAATCTAGCAATTCTTTCTGCAATGCCGATTTGGAAGGATCATCCTGGAATAGCCGCAGGTTGGATCTCCAGATGAAGATGGAGCTGATATTAGATGCGTCTTCCACCAGCAGCGATACTGAGGCATGATCCGACCAAGTTATATCATTGATCGTAGATGCTTTAATTTTGGTTAGTAACCATTTGTCTGTCCAAAAAAGATCGAGTCTCGTGTATATTTTGTGGCTGGCGGAAAAGAAGGAATAGTCCCTCTCCGTAGCGTGGAGGCATCTCCACGCATCATAGAGATCATATCGACATAGGAGAGGGTGAGGAGCATGATGTTGCCTGGTAGATAGCAAGGTAGAGTCCATTTTGGGGTCAGGGGGTAGATTAAAATCCCTGCATAGTATCAGGTGATCCTTTTGTATTTGGGTAACTTTCTTCATGAACTTATGAATAAAGCGAGTCTGGTGATCACTTGGAGCATAGACATTGACCACCGTATAGGTGGTAGAATTAAGGTCACACACCAAAATATGGTATCTACCCTGCGAAACCCGGCACTTCTTTGTGGAGATGAAAAGATACTGTGTCTCTTATTGCAGTCAGGACCCCTTTCCGCTTTGCGTCTGGGCTTGCAAAAAATACACGTGGAAACTTGGGATTAGAACATGTAGGTTGAGCCTGTAATTTAAAGTGCGTTTCCTGGACGCAAAGGATGTCACTATTGTGTTGTGCCGCCTCTTTCCACATAGACCTGCGCTTTGCAGGGTGATTAAGCCCTCTAGCATTAATTGTTAGGAAGTTTATGGTCATTTTGTAAGATTAGGTTGGAGGGTGTTGTGTAGCATGTGCTGATAACACTTACATAAGGCGGTTGTCATGGTGAGGAAGTCCCAATGGCGACAGATGCTGGAGATTCGGTGTCCGTTGTCTTGGTAGGTCTTTGGCGTGAACATCCAAGTAGGTAGTTGGTTACCTCTGTGACTGCGGACATAAACAGTGGTTAACGGTGATAAAAAGAACATTAGAAAACATAGGAAGAACATGAAGAGGTCGTTGTGACCTGGGTGTGACAAATAGCCACTCATATTTGCATTAGGGCTTAACAGTTGTCTCCTACTCAGGGAATAGTAGATTAGATCCATAATTGGCTGCAGCGTTTTTTGAGGTGACCAGGTTCCAATCCTCTGCAATGCGGTCAGGGCTTCTTGCATTGTGATCCCGTGGTGGACTTTCTGGTATAATGTGCCAAATTTGGAGCAAATGCATCCCTTAGGCGAGAGTATCCACAACATGATCCCTCCCCTCCTTGGTAATGATACATTTTGTAGGGAACCACCACTTTTAGGTGATTTTTTGATTCCTTAATGCTTTGGAGATAGTGTTCAGGTTCCTGC
This sequence comes from Rana muscosa, assembly GCA_029206835.1. NCBI lineage: Eukaryota > Metazoa > Chordata > Amphibia > Anura > Ranidae > Rana > Rana muscosa. The sequence goes on from CM055117.1 coordinate 293,711,567, forward strand.
GTTTCTGTAGGGTAAATTGGGATAGGTCAGCAAAAAATTGCAGATCTTTTTATTGTGGAGGAAAAAGATCCTTTTTTCGTGAAGCCGCCATCAGGCGCTCCTTTACATGAAAGAAATGGAGACGGAGTATGACATCTCTGGGTATATTGTCTGGGAGGTGCAATGGTTTAGGCAGGCGGTTGATCCTGTCCACTGTAATGTCCAGATCTGTCAGGCAGTATGGACTGGAAAGGTTGAGCAGCATATGTGCGCAGCTCAGAATGTTGGACCGATTCGGCGATGCCCTTAATTTTTAGATTGTTTCTCCTGGAGCGGTCCTCAATGTCAGCCATTTTAGCCTTAATAGCATCCATTTCATCCATCTTGGTATCGTTGGCATCCACGAGATCATTGATGGTGGTCGCAAATTCAGCCATCTTGGTTTCTATGTGATCTACTCTGGATGAGGTTTCCCTCAATTCCACCCCAAACTTGTGAACACAAGACAGCATATCAGCATGCAGTGAGCTTCTGAGGGATACTAACATGTCCTTTACTGTCGTGTCTAGTACCGGCTGATTAGTTGTGGGGAAGAGATTAATCGAATCAGGGAGCTCCCTGGTGTCCTCCCCTGAGTCTAGGCCCTGGCTCAGTTCATGGCTAGTATCCGGTGTATCCAGCCTTAATCTCGCTTTCTCTGGGCTCCCTGAGGTATGGGGTGTGAAGGGGAGATTGTGGGCTTTTTGGCGGTGCATTTCTTTTAATTAGATTGCTTTTGGCAGACCCCTGCTGAGGTGTGCTGGACATACCTCGCGCCACTGGGACGCTGCGGCCATCTTGCCTAGGCTCCAGCGGGTAGTATTCAGTGAGTCTCTGCGGCCTCCGCTGCTCCTTGTTCCGCCGCGTCATGTTCGGTCATGTCCACGGGTGATGCCTCAGCTCCGGTGGGTACAATGGTGTGGTCACCGGTTGATTTGCAGCCTGATGTGCCAATGCAGCCCTGAGTACTGTGGAGCTCCTCTATCTAGCGCCCATCTCTGTCCGCGGCAAGCTCCGCCCCCCGCAAGTGCACTTTTAAGTGCACTTGCATTCGTAAATAATCCCCAGAGTGAATCTAACCAATTTAAATTGGCCCATTTTGTCTTGCTAGCCTCTAAGCTCACAATCACTAAACGGGGAAGAAGCAATCTACCTATTTCTCAGAAGTTGTATCTTGCCTAGTAGGCAATTTTCTTAACGAACAACTGACTAGCATTCTCACCAATACTCATGCCAAATTCCTCACATACCACCACCAAATGATTTTAAATTCAATCTGCTTTAGAAGGTAAAGCAAAATAGGACATGTTTACATTGTTATGGTGTTGTGCTAGACTCTGAGTCCTCTAGAAAGGTAGCGCAATTTATGTTTCCTAAAAAAAGTTTAAACACAAGGATAATCAGTGAAGCATCATATACTAAACTGATTAACTCTTTTTCAAAGAGAATGATATGCTGCAGGAATCACTTACTGCCTTAAGTAAAATCGCCATGCCTCATTAACTGGTGCTCAATATGGAAGAAAAAGCACAAAAGGGAGATACTGGAGTCAGAGAGTGAGGGGAGGAAAAGCAGTACATGGAAAGATTAGAAATAAAGAGACACTCCAGCACAGCGATGAGGTATTTGTGAGTGATTTACCTTAGCCCAAGAGATAAATTCCGTGGAGTAACGAAACATGGACCATGAAGTCCAGGTGATAAGAGAACTGCTCCTCTTTTCCATTTTTTCCTGGGCCAACAGACGTTCCAGATCTCTGATACGGTCCACTTCTATAGCCCAATCCCCCAGAGAAGGCACGTCCGTCAATCTCCAGTGATGGGGAATCACAACCCTAGCCATGGCTAGAAAACGTTGCTGTATATCTTATTTTATCGATTTGAGGGGTTCCGGAATCATAGACAAAAGGGCTACCTCTGGTGAGGATTTGATAGAGGTCGCCATTAGCTTGCAGTACAGGTCAAAGATAGTTTGCCAGAATTTTCTTATAGGAGGGCAATCCCACCAAAATGTGGAGCATGGTGCCTCTAGAGCAGGGGTGTCAAACTCAATTTCATCGTGGGCCGCATCAGCATTATGATTGCCCTCAAAAGGGCTGGTTGTATCTGTAAGATTAGATGTCCAGTGCATCCCTTCCTTTAGATGTCAAGAGCCACCCCACCATCAGAAGTTGAGTCCCCCACCCTCCCTTACATCACAGTGCACCCCCTTTACCCTATGCTGCTGCTGGGAAGAAGATGGATGCATTGCTTGAAAGCAGAAAGTACAGGGTCTGGAGGAGGACTGGAGCTCTCCTGCAGCTGCAGGAGAGGTGCGAGGGCCACATGAAATGGACTGAAGGGCTGGCTTCGGCTCGCGGGCTTTGTGTTTGACACCTGTGCTCTAGAGGATAGACCAACAGGTGTCTGGCGAGGATGGGTTAAAACGTTTTATATTTGAAGGGCATCTGTACCATCTAGTCACCAACTTGAACCCTTTTTCTTGGGTCTTAGTTGCTATAGAAATTTTGTGCTTCAGAATGAAGCATTTTTGCCAGTCCATAGGTAAAATAGAGTGTCGCAGCTCTGATTCCCAGGTCTGTGTGTATGATGAGAGGTCAGGAGAAGAGGCATTGAGCAACAAGGAGTAAAGTTGGGAAACTACTGTACATGTTTTGTGGATCGGCTTTATAGAAGGATATCTTCAAATCCTGACTGTTCAGATAGGATATCTGACAAAGAGGAGAAATTACGGATGTAGGAAACCACTTGGTGTCTCAGAAGCCACATTGTGGGGTTTCTGGAGGCTGACCGGGAAGGATGGTCTGCGTGAAGGACCTGAGCCAGAACCCTATGATCCTCCCTATTCAAAGGACCGAATCTTGTCCCATGTACAGCCGGCGGAAAGGCTGGGGTCCCAAAAAAAAGGGAGTCAGATGTCCCTGCGGTTTAGATATAGTACTAGATGAAATCAGGCGGTCCCATATGCGAATTGGCTTTCAAGATGGACCCAGAGTTTGGATGAAGGATGTTGGAATCAATCTATGATACGAGTGAGTATCGCTGCCTTGTGGTACAAGGAAGTATCCGGGACTCCAGCCCCCCCCCCGAACCTTCGGGAGAGTCAGAGTGTCATATCATATCTTGGGACAGGTCTGCCTTTCATATGAATTTGGAAAACATCTGACGGAGCTTCCTGAAATGCGAGGTGGATATAGGAACCGAGGGAGGACATCCATTTTCAAGGCATTCACACTACCTAGCCAAGAAAGCCATTTGGATGCGTAGGTCGTTAAATCCACCTGAGTTCTGATAAGCAGGAGGGTGAAGTTACCTGAAAAGAGCAGAGATGCATCTGCTGGTATGTGAATTACCAATATACCGAATAGAAGTGGAACCGGTCTTAAAAGGGAAAGAGGTTGAAAGTTGTTGTAAGGCCCTCTTTGACAGTGACATTCTGAAGATTTCCGATTTACTGTGATTGACTTTAAAGTTGCTCACTTCCCCAAATTTCTGGAACTCCTGTATTATTGAGGGCAGGGACAAATGTGATTGGGTCACAAACATTAACAAGTCATCCGTAAAGAGGGTGAGATTAGTGTGGATAGGACCCACGGTAATACCCTGAATGGTTGTGTTATTTCTCAGGGCGATGGCCAGATGTTCCATAATAAGAAAATAGAGGAGGTGGGATAAAGGGCAAACCTGTCATGTTCCATTATGAATATTAAATGTAGGGGATAACGAGCCATTTATTCTGATCCTGGCAGACGGAGAAGAATAAAGGGACATTACTCTTGAGATCATGTGGGCATGTGGGGATCATGTGGGGGCTCAACCCAATCTGCTGCAGGGACAGACAAAGGAATTGCCATTTAACGATTGTGGGTGCGGGCATAGTCCGTTAGGAGAAGGGTTTTCAAGGTATTATCCTGTGCTTCTCGTCCACTCACAAAACCGACCTGATCCAAGTGTATTAAGCGGAGCAACAATGGATGCAGTCTATTGGCTAAAACCTTAGCGATCACTTTTAGATCTACATCTATCAAAGAGATGGGCCTATAATTCGTGCACAAAGTTGGACCTTTATCCGGAATTGGGATAAGAGAGATATGAGCTTCAAGTGTTTGTGGAGGGAATACAGAGCCTTCCTAAAAGGGAGTTAAACACTTTAGTTAAGAAGGGAATAAGGTATGGGGCAAATAGTTTGTATAATTTAGGAGTAAAGCCGACAGGGGCCGGGCTCTTGCCGGGCTATGGCCCCTTAATCTTCAGAAATTAACGTTTCAAGATCCTTAATAATCCAAATAATCCAAAGTAGGTAATGCGGAGTCTGTAACATAAGATGCCTTGTCTTCTTCCGAGGTGGAGGGGAAGCCTAAAGGGTTTGCAGCGGGTATATTATACAGGGATTGATAAAAATACCTGAATGTTTGAGCTATTTTAGAAGGTGAGGAGACTGATTCCCCAGATTTGTCCTGGATATGAGATTTAAAAGTGGAGGATTGTTTTGTGTGTAAGGAGCGGGCTAACGATCTACCACATTTGTCTTGAACTTTATATTGGTGTAAGGCAAGCTTGTCCACGTACGTGCACGCAGACGCCTCAGACAATTCCCTAAGCTCTAACCGGGCTGAGGAAACGTTTAAGCATTTCTACCGTTGGAGCACACTTGTGTTCAGTTTCCAGGATCCTAAGCTTTTGAACAGCGGCTACTATGGTAGGTGAGTGTATTTTTTTCAATTGGGTTCGTACTTGAATGGAACTTCCTCGCAAGACCGCCTTTAGTGCCTCCCACTGAATGGGTTGCGAGGTATCGTCCATAGCTTGATCTGCAAAAAAGTTAGATATGGTCTCCGAAACCCGAGAAACACACTCTGAATCTGTAAATCAGCAAACCGTTTAATCGCCATGCCCATTTCTTCACTAGAATGAAGGGGATGGAGAATGCCAAGTATATGGGGGAGTAGTCAGACCAAACCATAGAGCCTATTTCACATTCGCGGGACCAGTCTAAACAGTTATGATCAATTAGGAAAAAGTCGATGCGACTATATGACTGGTGTACATGAGAAAAATGGGTGTAGTTTTTGGATTTAATACCCTTCAGATGTCAATAAGGTGTAGATTGTAAATTCCACGCTTCAGAGCCCTCAGCTTAGGGAAAGAAATAGAGGAACGTGAAGTTGATGAATCCAAAAGTGGCTCTAGAGGAGTATTAAAATCTCCACCAAGTATGAGGTACTGCAAGGTTGATGGGATTTGGTGAACGTTTGGTAGGCAGATGTTAGCTACTATGAATTTAGTCCCCCATAGTGAGAATTTCACAAAAACATACCTTCCCTGTGGATCTGATATGTGGTCAAGTAATTCAATAGGGAGGGCTTTATAGAAAGCAATAGCGACTCCCTTCAATGTTTGGGACAGGTTTGTGCTGTGAATCCACCTGTTAAATAAAGTATCTGTTGGATCAGGAGGGGATTGGAATCAGAGTGAAAATGCATCTCCTGCAAGAGGAGCACGTTGACCCAGTGTTTGTGCATTTGATAATTTGATAGAGGGTTTGCTTTTGTTTAGAAGCAACATTGAGACCATTTACATTATATGAGCAAAATTTTAAATCGGGGGTGAGAAAACTCCGTATGGGCCATGCTGGAGTGTGTGTGTGGGGAGGGCTAAAGTAGGACTAAGGACTAGGGAGAAGGGAAAGAGAAGTGGAGGATACAAGACAGAAAAGAAGGAGGGAGAAAAAGCAAAGGAGGGAGGGGGAGGATGCACAAGGAGGAGGGAATAAGAATTAGGCGGAAATACATCCAGGGAGAGGTGTCCAAGAGATACTAAAGCGCTTGCGAAATACGTGCCAATCCTATTGTGGGAGAGAGATCAAAGTGGAGTGACCCGAGTTGTGATCCTGACAGCATAGCAGGCATAGGTATTATATGTAAAGCATACCCAATATTGAACACATATGTAAGCTCCTTGAGGGTAGGGACCGATGTGAATGTACAATGTATATGTAAAGCGCTGCGTAAATTGACGGCGCTATATAAGTACCTAAATAATAATAATAATAATAAATGTGGCATAAACCAATCATTTCTAAAAGGAGACATCCCAAACCAATAATGTGAACAGATTCAATAGGGATCTCTCCTGTCTGTGGCAGAGCGACTACTGTATATCTGCAAACATTGAGAAGTAAATTAAAAACAAGCAAAATTTTAACTAAATAAAAGTAAAAAGGGTGTCATAAATCTAACAGCCCAAATAGATAGACCAATACCAAAGAGATATCAGAAATAGCCCTACCTATTTAAATGTATATTGAATATAGCCCTAATAGCAAATACATTAACAATAATAGCCTTTTTTTTTTTAGGTATTATGGCATTTAGTCCGATGTTAGAACTCTTAGGGATTCACTGAATTCCTACGGATTCCCCTTAACTGCAAGGAGAGGCAAACAGGGATCCGGTATAGACATAAAAGGCCCATAGAGGCAGTAATAAATTACCCTAGTAGGATTAATTCAGTCTGCCAGTCAAGCGGCACATGATAGGCAAGGCTCAGCGCCACCCCTCTAGGGTATGCCTCTGTACAGATCCAATTCTCCCTCTCCTATGCATATCAACAGTTCAATATTAAACAGGTGGAAGGGGGAAGCAGTCCAGAACTAAGTGGTATATCATAAACAAAGGTGCAAGTATGGGAGAGGATGCAGTGGTAGTTGTGCAATCTGGTATCAAGCGCAGTCCAAAACAGTATGGGACTGAAAACATCAGGTTCCTATTGTCCCTCCCAAACCCCAGCCAGTTGGTTTTACTAGCAAAGGGCAGGAAAAGGACCCGTAATTCTGGAATCTGTTAATCAGGTATTGCCTAACCAAATGTTCTGGTGGAAGTTTTTCAAGGAAAACCGGTCAGAAGTTCAATATAACCAGTATGACCCCCTGGCGACGTATTTGGTATACAAGGCAGGGTCAAATCAGAATTCGGTAGGAGAGATCCGGATCAATCTTCTGGAGAGGTCGGTCTTTGCATTCTAGGACCGGAGGATGACGATTTAGACCTTGTACGTCTACGATGTTGTGGGATCGGGCCAAGTCCCAGCAGTCTTGGACAGTCATCTGGAGATGAGTTTGGAGTGTTAACCGGGTCATGCTCGAAGAAGTCAGGAAGCTGGTCCGGATCGGACAAAGAATTGTCGTCTCGGGTCACATTGATGCTGAAGGGGTGGCCCTAAGTATATAGGAAGCTCCTGCTTGTCTTATCAAATCCAGAAGGGGCCTAACCACCCCCACCCCCCCCCAGCATGTATAATGTGTTGCGAAATAGGTCCGGGTATAGATCAATAGAGGATCCGTCAAAGTCCACTGGGCCAAAGCGCAATGATTTTCGCATTAATTCCTCTTTCAGGGGATAATAATAAACCAGACAAAAGAAAATCTCGACGGCAGCCTTCTTGGGCCCACCTGGCTCCACCCACTTTGTGTACTTGGTCTAGTTCAACAGGTGATAAGGCCTCTCTACCCAAGACCTGATTGAGAATGGATAGGACAGTGGGCCTTAGACCAGCACCAGATGTTGCTTTGGGTATACCTTGTATCCTAACGTTGTTTCTGCGACTTTCACGGTCTTCGATACAGAGCTGGTGTTGTCGCAGGCGGCGGAGGTGCGCCTTAGACAAGGATTCAAGCGCCGTTATATGGGCTGTGTGGAGCAAGTAGCACTGCATGGTGCCCCGCTGTAGCTCAACAAAGTGAGCGCTTGCCACCGACATGTGGATCGCGGGTGTGCAATGTCGGGAAACAGCCTGCTATCGTTGTGAAAGTACAGAGCTCAGCAATGTGCGTCTTCAGCCATCCATCGTTGGCCACGCCCCGCAAATGATTTTCTTGGCGAACCTGGCAGCTGCATAGGAAGCCTTTTAGTGGACCAGATACCCCACGTTACACTGTTCCCTTTTCCACCTCCGCCCTCCCTGCTTTTTCCCCCCTTTCTTCCCCTCTTTCTCTTCCTCTTATCTGAAAGGCATGAGCTGAGGAAGGGGCTGAGAGCAGAATTCTAGCTTGTAAAGCCTAAGCATACAATACAATAAATCTTACTGCCATGACCACCAATACAGGAGGGGGAATGGGGGTTAATGTTCACTGCCATGACCACCAATGCAGGAGGCGGTTAACTTTCTTTGCCACCCACTGACTGGTGGCTATTATAGCGTCCACTGGCACTAATGTCGAGGGTTATTATTGCATTCACTGGCAAATATGTTGGGGGTTATTATTTCATCCACTGACACCAATGTTCAGGGTTATTATTGCATTCACTGACACCAATGTTCAGGGTTATTATTGCATTCACTGACACCAGTGTTGAGGGCCATTATTGTATCTAGTGGCACCAATGCTGGAGGTTATTTCTTTCTCGTACATCACAGGACACAGAGCGACATAGTCATTACTAATGGGTTATATAGATACCTTCAGGTGCTGGCACTGGCAACTTCCAAAACCGGAAGTACCCTCCCGTATATAAGCCCCTCCCATCCGGGAGCACCTCAGTTTTTTGCCAGTGTCTAAGGTGTTGGCCAAGAAGAAAACAGTGTTATTACCTGTTAACTACTTTTTCCAGGAATCTTCCAGGACGGCTTACAGAGAGATAGGCTCCTCCCACCTAGAACAGGAAACACATGATCCACATCATAAAAGCCTTACTCATGCATTAGCCCCTCAGTATTTAACAAATAACCGAAGGCCTCAGAATCATTAAACCTGGATCAGCATAGCTCTATCCTTATATATGCTTTACATTGCTACTCACCTCATAAAAAGGGAGGGAACTGACGCCGTCCTGGAAGATTCCTGGAAAAAGTAGTTAACAGGTAATAACACTGTTTTTCCAAGTCATCTTCCAGGACGGCTTACAGAGAGGACAATATAGTACTACCTGATCAGGGCGGGACCACAGCCTGCAGCACTTTCCTGCCGAAAGACTGGTCCTGGCTGGTAAGCAGGTCCAGTCTGTAATGCTTCACAAAAGTCTGGAAACTGGACCAGGTTGCGGCCTTGCAGATCTGGAGGGGAGATGCTCCTGCCCTTTCAGCCCAAGAAGTAGAAACCGCTCTTGTGGAGTGAGCATTTATACCTAATGGAGGTGTGCGGGAGACTGCCTTGTATGCCTCCGCAATGGCCGACTTCATCCACCTGGCGATGTTACCTTTGGATGCCTCTTTCCCCTTGTTAGGACCTGCGAATAAAACAAACAAGCTGGTGGAGCGTCGCCACTCCTTGGTGTGCTCTATGTAGGCAATCAGGCATCTCCTGACGTCTATTTTATTAAATCCTGCTTCCTTATCATTCTTTGGATTTCCGCAGAATGATGGTATCACGATTTCTTCTGACCTATGGAAGTTAGACGATACCTTGGGGAGAAAAGCTGGGTCCAGCGAGAGGATAATTTTGTCTTGTAAAATGGTGCAGAAAGGCTCGATCACTGAAAGTGCCTGGATCTCACTGACTCTCCTAGCCGAGACTAGGGCCACCAAAACTACTGTCTTCAGGGTTAACAGTTTTATGGGTAGTTCATCTATAGGTTCAAATGGTGCCCTACCGAGACCCTGTAATACTGTTGATAAGTCCCAGGGAGGGAACCTCCTTGCTTTGGGGACTCGTTTCCGGCTGATGGACACAAGAAATCTTTTGATCAGTGGTTCTTCTGACAGCCTTTGATTTAAAAAGTTGGACAGGGCGGCCACCTGAACCTTAAGAGTACTAACTGCAAGGTTTAGATCTGCTCCGGCTTGGAGGAAATCTAGAACCGCCGGGACCATGGCACCTGACACTCTGTTGTTGAGTCTGCGCCAGTCCCCAAATCTCTTCCAAATTTTATTATAAATTGTGTTAGTGGACGGCTTTCGGCTGCTAAGAATGGTATCGATTACCTTGGCCGATAACCCTCTCAGCTCTAACAGTTCCCTTTCAGAAGCCAAGCCGTCAGAGAAAGAGAGCTCAGTTCTGGATGATTCGCTTCTCCCTGGTATAAGAGGTCCGACCTGTAAGGTAGTCTCCAAGGTTCTGCAATGCTGAGTCTTAGAAGACCCGAGAACCAAGACCTCCTCGGCCAAAATGGCGCGATCAGGATGACCTTTGTGTTGGACCCTCTTATCTTCCGGATAATCCTCGGAATGAGGGCAAACGGTGGAAATGCGTATACTAGATCTGCCTCCCAAGACTGGGATAGGGCATCTAGGCCCCGACTGAGAAGATCTCTCTGTAGGGAATAGAACTGTTTCACCTGCCTGTTGTGTCTTGTAGCAAAAAGGTCTATCTGTGGGTCTCCCCACTTCTGCACTATTTCTTCGAACACTGTTCGATTCAAGCACCATTCTGTCGAAGACAGCGTCTCTCTGCTTAGGGCATCTGCCAGGGAATTTAATTCCCCTTTTAGGTGAATGGAAGATAGGGATAACAGGTTTTCTTCTGCCCATTGAAGGATCTCTCTTGCTATCCTCATCAGACCCGGGACTCTCGTACCCCCTTGCTTGTTGAGGTAACAAACCGTGGTAATGTTGTCCAAAAGGACCTGCACATGTCTTCCCCTTAGGGATGGGCAAAAGGCTACTAGGGCCTTTAGAACCGCCTTCATCTCCCTCGCATTGGAGGAGAGGCCGGCTTCCTGCCGGTTCCAGAGCCCCTGGGCTATCAGAGTGCCTGAATGGGCCCCCCAGCCCTGCCCGCTGGCGTCCGTGGTGACTGCCAGAGGACAGTGTTGGGACCAGAGTCGGCCAGCCGAGAGGTTTGCAGGGATCAACCACCATTCTATTGAGAGCTTTACTTCCTGCGGAATTTCCGTCTGTCTCTGAAGTGAATTTGTTTGTCCATCCCAGAGAGAAAGCATGAACGCCTGAAGCGCTCGAGTATGGAACTGAGCCCACTGGACTCCTGGGATGGCCGCTGTCATTAACCCAAGGACCCTCATTATACTCTGAATTGAGGTCCTTGAACAAGTGCAGAGGTTCCTCACCTCTGTCAAAATTGTCTCTACCTTTTCCTTTGTCAGGAATATCTTGGACTTCCTTGAGTCTATCAGGTATCCTAGGTATACAATGCTCTGAGTAGGTACTAATTGTGACTTCTCCCGATTTACCAGCCACCCTAGTTGCTGAAGGTGTCTGGTAGTTCTGCTCAGGTTCCGTCTGACTTCGTCTGCTGAGTCTGCAAAAATCAGTAGGTCGTCCAGATAGGGGATAATCTGAATTCCCTCTGATCTCAGAGTCCCTAGCGCTTCTGCCAGTATCTTCGTAAAAATGCGTGGAGCTGACGCTAGTCCGAAGGGCAGAGCATTGAATTGAAAATAGAGGGTTCTGAACCCTTTTCTTACTGCAAATCTGAGGAATTGTTGGGACTCCTCTCGAATAGGGACGTGAAGATAGGCGTCCCTTAGGTCTAATGAGACCATGAAGACCCCAGGGGTTAACAGCTCTCTGGTGGAGTAGATTGATTCCATCTTGAAACGTCTGTACTTCACGTACATGTTTACTTGTCTCAGATTTAGAATCAGTCGAAATTTTCCTGATGATTTCTTTATCAGAAAAACTTGAGAGTAGAATCCTTCTTTTCTTAGAGATGGGGGGATGAAGCTTATCACCTTCTCTTCTAGCATACTCTGTAGGAGGGAAGACATAGCTGTGGCCTTTTCCACGTCTCTTGGGAGACTTGTTATGAAAATTTTTTGAGGGGGGCAGCCTAAAAGTTCTATCCTGTACCCTGATGCGATCAGATCTAGGATAAAACGGCTGCTGGAGATGGTCTGCCACTGTGGAAGGAATGACCCCAATCTCCCCCCCACAGGCCCGACTGAGTCACTGGGAAGTGTTCTTAGGCTGGGAGGGTCTAAAGAGGAAACCTCCTCTGCCCCTTCCCCTCCTGTATTGCCAACCCCCTTTCTGATCTTGGGCTCTGTTATTCCGTCTCCTATCCCCCTGGTGAGAGTTCCTTTCACTTGACACCTGAAAGGGACGAAAACTCCTCTTTTGTTGTTGTTGTTGCTGCTGTTGCCTCTTGGGTGTCAGGGTCACCTGTGGCCAGGTGACAGATGCACACCGTAGGGGGACAGGAGTGCACCGCGAGGTAGTGAACCCTATGGCTGGCTTCTGTGGGTAGGAAACTGGGTGGTTGTGGAAAGCGGGACCAGAGGAGCACAACCGGGATCCCAACGGAAGCGAGAGCCAAGATTCCCCAGGGCGCGGAGTCTAAGACCCAGCTGGTCTTCTCCAGGGCCTCTAGTGGTGAGGATGTTACGCTGCAGGCTGGGACCAGGTCGCGGCCCCTGGAGTTTCCTAGCTCACGCCCCGTAGGATAAGGGGAAGCAGCGGCACACGATAGAGAGAACCGAATAACAAGCCGAAGGTCAGGGGCCACAAGCAGACAAGGATAACGAAGAACGAGCCGAAGGTCAAGGGTCACGAGCAGACAGGGATGGTCGGGGACAAGCCAATAACGTAACAGAGAGACAGACGTAGCACACGGCAGGCAGGAACCCAAACACACAATGCCTAACAAACACGTTGATCAGCAAAGCAGGCTTGCAGTGCACAGGTTAATATAGTGTTCAGTGATAGGACCTGGGGTGGAGTCAGGCTGGGAGGAGATTATAAAGGAAGCCAGGTGAAGGAGGTCTGGTCTCTAGATGAACACATGAGGAGGAAGGTAAGATGGCAGACAGACATTAATGCATATCCATGACAGTACCCTCCCTCTTACGAGGCCTCCCCCTTCCCCGCCTGGGCCCAGGTTTAGAGGGAAACTTCAGATGAAACTCCTTTAACAGACGAGGTGCAAAGACCTCAGATGCAGTGATCCAAGACCTCTCCTCAGGACCAAACCCTTTCCAATGAACGAGGTACTGAAGAACGCCTTTACAGAGTCGGGAGTCCAGAATTTGACTGATCTCGTACTCCTGATTATCCTCCGAGACAGGCGCCACGGTAGGAAGAGGACGAGAGAATTTATTGAGGACTAAAGGCTTTAGAAGAGCAACATGAAAGGAGTTAGTGATTTTAAGGCTCTTAGGAATCTGGAGTTTGAAACAAACCGGATTCAGTTTAGCAGTTACCGTGTATGGACCGATGAATCGTGGAGCAAACTTCAGAGAAGGAACTCGGAGCTTGATGTTCCTGGTAGAGAGCCAGACTTTGTCCCCTGGCTGAAGAGAAGGCGGTTTACGCCTGCGGCGGTCTGCAAAGCCTTTGAATTTTTCAGCAGCTGCCCGGAGGGAATCATGAACGTGACCCCAAACGGAATTGAGAGACTCCTGAACCGAAGCCAAAGCTGGAATGTCTGGAGAACAGATCATAGGAAGAGGAAGTTGAGGGTGTTTTCCATAAACTGTGAAAAAGGGTGTCTTCTGCGAACTGGTATTCACATGATTGTTATGGGAGAATTCTGCCCACGGGAGTAGAGAGGACCAATCGTCATGGTGAGAAGACACAAAGGTGCGAAGAAAGACCTCTAACTCCTGATTAACCCTCTCAGTCTGTCCATTGGATTGGGGATGGTAAGAAGAAGAAAAATCCAAGACAATATTGAGGGATTTGCAAAAGGCTCTCCAAAAACGAGACGTGAATTGGACTCCCCTGTCGGAAACAATATGAGAAGGGACCCCATGTAGGCGGAGAATTTCTCGAATGAAAATGGGAACCAAGGCAGGGGCAGAAGGAAGACCAGGAAGAGGAACAAAATGAGCCATCTTGGAGAATCGATCGATTACCACCCAAATGACTGTATTATTCTCAGACAGTGGGAGATCGGTGATAAAATCCATGGCAATATGGGCCCAGGGTTCCTTAGGAATAGGCAAGGGCATGAGGAGACCAGCAGGAGCTTGTGTGGAGGATTTGGACTGAGCACAGACATGACAAGCTTTAACGTAGTCTTTGACGTCTGAGCGGAGATTAGGCCACCAGTAGTGACGACTGATGAGTAGGAAGGATCGGAGGAATCCAGAATGCCCTGCCACCTTGGAATCATGTCCCCAACGAAGGATCTTAGCTCTTAGCTCAGTGGGGACAAAGGTCTTACCAGGCGGAATTTTAGACTTCAGGGTGGTAGAGTGGGCAACAATGCATGAGGTGGGAATGATCGGCTCAGGTTCAGGGGCGGACTCCTCGTCCAAAGTGTCAAATGACCTAGAGAGCGCATCAGCCCGACCGTTGCAGGAACCAGGTTTGTAGGTAATCGTGAAATTAAAACGGGCAAAGAAGAGACTCCACCTGGCCTGTCTAGGATTCAGACGTTTAGCATTCTGTAGATACTGTAAATTCTTGTGATCGGTAAAGATCGTTATGGAGTGAGGGGAACCCTCCAAGAGATGACGCCACTCCTCTAACGCCAATTTAATAGCGAGAAGTTCCCGATCACCGATGGCATAATTCCTCTCTGCCTGAGAAAATTTTTTGGAGAAGAACGCACATGGTTGGCGTCTCTTCTCAAAGATTTGAAGAAGCACAGCTCCCACCCCCATTGAGGAAGCGTCCACTTCAATAAAAAATGCATTCCCAGGATTTGGTCTCCTCAAGAGGGGGCCAGAAACAAAGGCCTGTTTCAGGTTGTGAAATGCAGAGACAGCTTCGGGAGGCCAGTCTCTGGCATTCACACCCTTCTTGGTCAAAGCGATAATAGGCGCGGCAATGGAAGAGTAATTCCTTATGAACTGCCTATAATAATTAGTGAAGCCAAGAAAGCGCTGTGTGGCCTTGAGGCTAGCAGGAAGAGGCCAGTTGGTGATAGCCAAGACCTTCCCAGGGTCCATACGAAGCCCCGAACATGAGACAAAGCACCCCAAAAACAGGACCTCAGAACATTCAAAGGAACATTTCTCCAGCTTGGCATAGAGATTGTTCTCTCTAAGACGTTGAAGTACAGTGCGGACATGGTTTCTGTGGACGAGCAGATTTTCAGAAAAGATCAGAATGTCATCCAGATAGATGACAACAAACTGGTACAGCAGATCTCTGAAGATTTCATTGACAAAGTTTTGAAACACGGCTGGAGCATTACACAGACCAAAAGGCATCACCAGATATTCGTAATGCCCGTCTCTAGTGTTAAATGCAGTCTTCCATTCGTCACCCTCCCGTATTCGAATGAGATTGTACGCGCCTCTGAGATCCAACTTGGTGAAAATGGAGGCACCCTTCAACCTATCGAATAGCTCAGATATTAAGGGTAAGGGGTATCGATTTTTAATAGTAACCGCATTTAAACCCCGATAATCGATGCAGGGTCTTAAGGTACCATCCTTTTTGGCAACAAAAAAGAACCCTGCCCCTGCAGGCGATGAGGATTTCCGGATGAACCCTCTCTCCAGATTCTCTGCTACATACTCCGACATGGCCTGGGTCTCTGGGATGGACAGAGGGTAGGTACGACCCCTGGGTAGAGTTGCTCCGGGGACAAGATCAATAGCACAGTCAAAAGACCTGTGGGGAGGAAGCACCTCAGCTGATTTTTTACAGAACACATCCCGGTAATCGCTGTATGCGGCGGGAAGATCAGAAGAAACAGAAGTGGCAGCAACCGGAAGACTCTCCTTGGGGGTCACCTTGAGAAGACACGACGAGAAACATGAGGAACCCCAGGCCAGGATCTGCCCAGAGACCCAGTCCACATGTGGAGAGTGGAGCTGTAGCCAAGGGAGGCCCAATACAACTGGGGTAGAGGCCTTGGGTAGAATAAGAAAGGATATCCACTCCTGGTGGAGAATCCCTACCGACATCCTAATGGGTAGCGTCTGGAAGCGAATAGGGCCCCCTGGGAGAACAGTGCCATCAATTGCCGAGACTACCAATGGGGTAGTGAGAGGTGAAAGGGTAAGCTTCATAGAAGAAGCAGTTCTCCAATCCATGAAATTGCCGGCAGCCCCGGAATCCAGGTATGCAAGGGTTGACTGAGGAGAAGTGCCTACATGAAGGGACACCGGCAAGAGCAGGCGAGAAGGTGATGTTTCTGGGTCCAATACTCCACCTTCCAAATGTATTAGACCCGAGCGTTTCCCGGACGAAGCGAGCAGGAGTCACGAAAATGACCCTTGCCCCCACAATAGAGGCACAAGCCCAGAGTTCTGCGCCTAGCACGTTCTTCGGGGGTTAGTCTGGTCCGGCCCAGCTGCATAGGTTCTTCAGCAGGTAGAGGATGCTCCACGGAATGAAGGGAGGGGAGCTCAGACTGGCTAGGACCCAGAGAGTGCTGGCGTCTTTTTTCTAAGGACCTCTCTTGAAAACGAATGTCGATCTGGTTGCATAATGAAATTACATCGTCCAGACCGACGGGAATGGCTCTTCCCGCTAATTCGTCTTTCACTCGGTCAGAGAGGCCATGTAAAAAGGTAGCGACCAGGGCCTCATTATTCCAGCTCAATTCAGCTGTGTGGATACGGAACTGAAGAGCATATTGCCCCACTGAACTAGATTCTTGGCGAAGACGTAAGACAGCACTAGCCGCTGAAGAAGCCCGAGCCGGCTCTTCGAAGATATTACGAAAGAGCTTCAAGAATTCGGACAGACTGGAAACCACCGGATCGTTCCTCTCCCACAGGGGGGCAGCCCAGGCCAAAGCTTCACCGGAGAGGAGGGAAATGATATAGGCTACCTTAGCCCGGTCAGATAGGAAGCTTTGAGGCTGAAGCTCAAAATGAATAGTGCATTGGCTGAGAAACCCCCTGCAGGCCTTGGAGTCCCCAGAGAAACGGAACGGAGCTGGCAATCTTAGTGAGTGTGAGGCTGCGACTGGTGCGATAGGTACAGCCGCTGGTTGTACTTGGGGTTGCGGATTCGGGGTTCCCAAGGAGACCTGAAGCTGCTCGAATCGAGAAGCCAGATCCTGGAGGAATCGCATCACCTGGGTCTGATTTGATTCCTGGGTCTCAAGTCTGCGAACTATGCCCTGCAATGGATCATCCGCGGGAAGCGGGATGTCAGCCGGGTTCATGGCTGATCAAACTGTCAGGGTCACCTGTGGCCAGGTGACAGATGCACACCGTAGGGGGACAGGAGTGCACCGCGAGGTAGTGAACCCTATGGCTGGCTTCTGTGGGTAGGAAACTGGGTGGTTGTGGAAAGCGGGACCAGAGGAGCACAACCGGGATCCCAACGGAAGCGAGAGCCAAGATTCCCCAGGGCGCGGAGTCTAAGACCCAGCTGGTCTTCTCCAGGGCCTCTAGTGGTGAGGATGTTACGCTGCAGGCTGGGACCAGGTCGCGGCCCCTGGAGTTTCCTAGCTCACGCCCCGTAGGATAAGGGGAAGCAGCGGCACACGATAGAGAGAACCGAATAACAAGCCGAAGGTCAGGGGCCACAAGCAGACAAGGATAACGAAGAACGAGCCGAAGGTCAAGGGTCACGAGCAGACAGGGATGGTCGGGGACAAGCCAATAACGTAACAGAGAGACAGACGTAGCACACGGCAGGCAGGAACCCAAACACACAATGCCTAACAAACACGTTGATCAGCAAAGCAGGCTTGCAGTGCACAGGTTAATATAGTGTTCAGTGATAGGACCTGGGGTGGAGTCAGGCTGGGAGGAGATTATAAAGGAAGCCAGGTGAAGGAGGTCTGGTCTCTAGATGAACACATGAGGAGGAAGGTAAGATGGCAGACAGACATTAATGCATATCCATGACATTGGGAAAAGGGAACCCCTTCTTTTTATCGGCCGACCTCTCTAGGACGGATTCCAGCTCCTTTCCAAAGAGCAGATCTCCATCGAATGGGAGGGAACAGAGTCTTGTCTTTGAGACAGAGTCTCCTCCCCAGGTCTTTAGCCAGATAGCCCTCCTGGCTTCATTAACCAAGGCTGTGGCTCTGGCCGAGAATGTGACCGACTCCGTGGATGCATCCGCTATATAGGCCACTGCCTTGCTTAGCGTGGGTAAAGCATCCAGGATCTCTTCCCTGGGAGTGTCTGACTCCAGAAGAGTGCGGAGCTGTTTAAGCCATAAGTCAAGTGTACGCGCCACGCATGTGGTGGCTAGTGCGGGTCTAAAGTTGGCGGAGCAAGCTTCCCACGCCTTCTTTAAATAGCCCTCCGCCTTCCTGTCCATTGGGTCCTTCAGGATACCTGTATCCTCAAAGGAAAGTTCTGAAGCTCTAGAGACCTTGGCTATGGAAGCGTCCAGTCTGGGACATCTATCCCACAGCTTTGTATCCTCCTCCTTAAAGGGGAACCTTCTCTTTAAATTTTTAGGGAAGAATACTGCTTTCTCCGGCTTCCTCCATTCATGAAGTATGGTCTCCCTTAGGGATCCATGCACCGGAAAGGTTCTGCCCTGTCTAGTCTGAAGGCTTTCATATAGGAGGTCATGCACTGACAACTCCTGGTTCTCTGGGGACTCCAGTTCCAGGGTGTCGTAGATTGCTTTCAGGAGCTCCTCTGTCTCCTCTGAAGG
Organism: Rana muscosa; assembly: GCA_029206835.1. Taxonomy (NCBI): domain Eukaryota; kingdom Metazoa; phylum Chordata; class Amphibia; order Anura; family Ranidae; genus Rana; species Rana muscosa. The sequence goes on from CM055117.1 coordinate 293,730,004, forward strand.
AAAAAGGAATTTTTGTATCTTTTCTGGCCCTTCCTCGCTCGGGTCTATCTCCTCAGGCTCTGAGGCTGAGCCTGAGTTGTTCTCCCCGTCCTCCAGGACTCGATGCTGGTGGACTGCCCGTACCTGGGCCCTAACTTCTGGCCTCACGGTAGTACTGGTGCCTGAAGTACCTGGGCTGGGTTCAGCAAGTGTCTCTTGCTGTGTGGGCTTAAAGGACTGAAACGTCTGTTTCATCCCTGACTTTAACGAGTCCATAAAGCCTTTGAGAACAGGGCCTGTTTCTTCTTTGACAAGTCTGTCTATGCAGTCCTGACAAGCATTCTTTTTCCACCCAATCTGCATCTTCCTGGTACATATTGGGCATCTTTTTCTAGGTGTTTCTTTCTTATCTCTGGGCTCGTGGGTCTTGTCCTGTAATACAGTAAATGACAAGCCCCTGCATATTACTTACACTGAAGTAAACACCCAAACCAGAAACACCACGTGGACTCTCTTATTCTAGTCTAAGAATTATGAGAAGTACCCACCACCAGAGCCTATGTTAGAATATGTGACGTCTGCCACCATCAGCATAGGAGAAAACAGACGGTCTCTGGAATAAAACAGACTCCCCCTGTGCCGCCCCCACAGGGGGGTAAGAAAAGGAAAGAAGCGGTCTGCCCCCTATTTTCTTACCTTAGGGCCCGATGCGACCGATGGCGCCTCCAGATCTGCGTCTCTGGATCCTTCCATGTTGCGCGGCGCCATCTTTAGGTCCGGGTCCCTTAAATATGAGAGGAGTGGAGGTCCGGGGCGGCGCTGTGGATCCGACGCCGCCCCACGGCACAGCACGCCTGTTATCTTCAACTAGGCTTCCAAATGGGTGTCCCAAGATGGCCGCCGCGAGACTTCCTGTCGTGTCACTTCCTGTTTTCTGCGCCGGAAGTGACACTCTAGCTGTGCGCCCAGCGCCACGCTGTTCTGGAGCTAGAGACTCCCCTCTGGAGATCTGTCTGCCCGGGAAGGATACCGGCTCCGAGCCTCCGCCAGGAGGATACCCTGCTGTGCCGCGGCTGGACCCACTGGATCACCTCCTCCACCCTCACAGGTAACCTCGCTGAGGATACACCCGACTTGGGAGGTGGGGTCCCATACCATCACCCATGACCCCTGTTTCAGGTCTCCTGGGTGGCCCCAAACTGACTCATACCCCAGGGGAACTACCCCTGTTGACTGGGTATGGCCGTCGGGGGGGCCCCTGCCGCCTGGCACGAAGGCCCAAAAAAATAAAAATAAATAACAAACATCCCTTGGATGGTGCCTGTCTAGCCTGAGGAAACACAAATACTGAGGGGCTAATGCACGAGTAAGGCTTTTATGATGTGGATCATGTGTTTCCTGTTCTAGGTGGGAGGAGCCTATCTCTCTGTAAGCCGTCCTGGAAGATGACTTGGAAAACATGTGTTTTTCACTGAGCTTGCGTACAGGTTCTTTTGGGCCTCAGTAAGCTATTCCGGATCCGACCAAAAAAGCTTCATAGCTAAACGGTCGGTACCCGGGCCTTGCAGAGAAGAGCAAGGTTTTGCCTGTAATGCTTCTCTTAGGAGAGCTGGACCCTGGGATCCAGAGCTCTGGTCATACCCATGACCAAGATGTTTTCTGTGCAGGGTGCTATACAGGTCCAGGGGAGTGGAATCCTTGGGAACCCGGTCCCTGAAGGTTTAATTACAATGCCTGCCGTGATAGGTGAAGTTTGGGCTTCTGTGGACCAAACAAAGTCCTGCGGCGGGGAACAGGTAAGTGGGGGCCCCCAGGAACTTGGTTCTATTGGGGGACCCCCAAGCCTAATTTGTCTTTCTGTCTGTTACCTAACGGTATTCCCGCTAATATCTGTGCATGCCTGTAACTACTAAAAAATTTAATAATTTTAATAGTGGGCAAGAAAAAAAAAAAATATATATATATATTTAATATATTAGACTGCGGTACCTGTGTTAATCCACTAGAGGCCGCTGTGGAACGTTTCTTGTCATGTGGACTAGTTTCTTTTTATCAGAGCAAGTCCAGGCAGATGGTGAGTTCTCTTGTGGGAAACTGCTTCCTCTGCCATGTTGCAATGCTCGTCCATCCCCCGGCCTGCGGCAAAAGGGGCCCTGGCTCTTGTCCCTGGTTTCCTTTTCAAAATTAGCGCCCAAGGCGCACGTGGCCGCGCGCGTGCACGCGCCTCTATAGAGGTGAGCCGGGAAAGGGGGCGGAGCTTGGGGGATGACGCTCTGTGCGCGCCGCAGCGCTTCTGCGCATGTGCGGGCGTCCCAGCATGTTAAAAACCACAATTATGTGTTGTGAGCTGGCTATGGAGTGCAGAGACAGAGCTGGCAACATTTAAAAAAGGCATACAGCAAGCGGTTGATGCAGGCATCCCCATAGAAAGGCACATTAGTAGACACCAACTGGTTTTATAGCAGAATTTGTGCTAGACTATTGTCAGTAAGTGGTGTATTTCGGCTGGAATACCTCAGCTTTGGGCTTAGGAATAATGCCGTCAAAAAACTCCGGGACTAAAAATTCCAGGAAGCATAGGGGGTCTCCATCGGGCTCTGAGGATCTTGGGCATGCTTCGGCTGCACCAGTCTCCCCTGAAGAATCAGAGGTTAGTGACCGTAGAGCACCCTCAGGAGTACCTGGTACTGTGGCTGTCCTCAGTTCACCTGCTCCTGTGTATGTAACAGAGGAGGTTTTTTCCTCAGCTCTGGGAGGGCTGGAAGAGAGATTGTCAGCATTGATCGCGGCTTCCCTGTCACAGGAAAAAAGCGCCCGATCTCCGTCTCCTCCCTCAGAGTGCCTGTTAGCAGAGCAACAGTCCCATACAGGGATCGACCTGCCTGAAGGGGATCAGGATGAGGTTGATTCTGTTGTAGAGGAATCAACAGTGGAAGAGCCATTCTCAGCATCACATGCTGAAAGGTTATGGGTTCAGTCCCTGACTAATATGGTCCGATCAGCATTTAAAATGCCCCTTGCGGAGCCATCATCCACTTCTGTCTCCTCGTTGGGGTCGCTAAAAGCTCCCCAGACTGTTTGTTCCTTTCCGATCCATCCTTTACTGGAAGGGCTCATTTACCAGGATTGGGAGCATCCTGATAAAAATATTTACTCCTCCCAAGAGATTTCAAGTGGTCTATCCCATGGAGGATAAGTTCATCAAAAAATGGAGGGTCCCTACAGTGGACGCAGCCATCTCTTGTGTGAATAAATCACTGACATGTCCAGTGGATAATGTCCAAATGTTCAAGGACCCAATAGATAAAAAATTGGAGTCCTTATTAAAATCTGCTTTCTCTACAGCAGGCTTGGTGACTCAACCGGCAGTGGCAGCTATTGGGGTCTGCCAAGCAGTGAAGGATCAGTTGAAACAGGTCTTAAGGGACTTGCCAGATCAGCAGGCTCTTGCCCTAGCTGATCTACCTAGAGCCTTATGCTTTGCGGTGGACGCTATAAAGGATTCAATCCATCAGGCCTCCCGCCTTACGCTGTCTGTAGTACATATGCGCAGGCTTTTATGGCTCAAAAACTGGTCTGCTGAAGCTCCCTGTAAAAAATTGCTGGCCAGCTTCCCATTTCATGGTGAACGCTTATTCGGGGAAGACCTGGACAAATATATCCAGAGAATTTCCAGCGGTAAAAGTACACTTTTGCCGGTTAAAAACAGAGTTAGAGGTCCCTCTTTTAAGAGGCCTGCTTCTCCAGTCCCTAGGACATCGGCTGTGAAACAGTTCCGACGGCCTCCTCGGTCAAATCCCGGAGGTAAAAATCAGGGACAATTGCAGGGTAACAAGAAGCCCTGGAGCAGGAGAGGTACAAAACCTCCCCCAAAGTCAAATGCATGAAGGGTTGCCCCCACTCAAATCGGGTGGGGGGGAAGACTTCAGTTGTTCGCAGAGACCTGGCGGGACACGATCAGAGACAGATGGGTGCTCTCCGCAGTAAATCTGGGATACAAATTGGAGTTAAAAGACTCCCCTCCTTCCCACTTTATAAGGTCAAACGTGCCAAGGGATCCCCAGAAGAGAGGATCCCTCCTGTTGGCACTAGAACAATTATTGCTCCAAGCAGTAATTATAGAGGTTCCCCTGGAAGAATGGGGGTTCGGGTTTTACTCAAACCTCTTTACAGTCCCGAAGCCAAACGGGGACGTGAGGCCCATATTAAATCTAAAAGGGCTAAACAAATTCCTACATATCAGGACTTTCCGGATGGAGTCGATCCGGTCGGTGGCCACTGCCCTACAAGGGGAGGAATGGTTAGCCTCGATCGACATCAAAGATGCTTATTTGCACATTCCCATCTTTCCAGCCCACCAAAAATTTCTACGCTTTGCGGTAGAAGGGCGCCATTTTCAGTTCAGAGCCTTACCCTTCGGTCTGGCCACAGCACCACGAGTGTTCACAAAAATTCTGGCCCCATTATTGGCCAATCTAAGAACACGAGGTGTAACGATAATGGCATATCTAGACGACTTGTTGCTGATAGACCACTCAGTGGAAAAACTAGAAGTGGTTGTTCACGAGACAATCAAGTATCTGGAATATCACAGTTGGATTATCAACCGAGACAAGTCAGCCCTAAAACCAGTCAAAAGTCTGGAATACTTGGGGCTAAGGCTGGATTCAGACCAGAGAAAAATTTTCTTGCCTCAAGAAAAGGGGTCGTCTTTGAGAGATTTGATCCACTTAGTGGGTTCAAAAAGACAGCCATCCATACGCCTGTGCATGAGGCTGCTGGGAAAAATGGTGGCATCATTCGAAGCAGTACCCTACGGTCAATTCCATTCAAGGAATTTGCAAAGGGCCATACTGTCAGCCTGGAACAAAAAAGTTCAGGCTCTGGACTTACCAATGTCCTTGTCCCCTTCCGTTCGCAAGAGCCTCCGCTGGTGGTTGGTTCCCCAGAATCTGGAAAGAGGGAAATCCTTCAGTCTGATTTCTTGGAAGGTGGTCACTACAGATGCCAGCCTTATAGGCTGGGGAGCAGTACTGGAGCAATGGTCTCTCCAGGGCAGATGGTCGGATGCGGAAAAGGCCCTGCCCATCAATCTCTTAGAGATACGAGCAGCCCGGTATGCCCTAGTAGCATGGACATCCAAACTCCAAGGGTCCCCTGTCAGAATTCAATCAGACAATGCCACAGCAGTGGCATATATCAATCATCAGGGGGGCACCAGGAGTCGTGCAGCCCAGAGGGAAGTAAATTACATCCTGAGATGGGCAGAAAGATATGTCCCAGCCATATCTGCGGTATTCATTCCAGGAGTGGAGAATTGGAAGGCGGACTTTCTAAGTCGCCAACAATTATGCCCAGGGGAATGGTCCCTTCATCCCGAGGTTTTCCGGACAATATGTCAGCGGTGGGGAACACCGGATGTAGATCTGCTAGCATCCAGATTCAACACAAAAGTGGACAGGTTTGTCTCTTGGACAAGGGATCCCCTAGCTTGCGGCTCGGATGCCCTAGTGTTCCCTTGGGATCAGTTCAAGCTGATATATGCATTCCCACCGCCACAATTGTTACCTCGATTACTCCGCAGAATCAGGGTAGAAAAGAAACCAGTGATTCTGGTGGCTCCAGCGTGGCCCCGAAGAGCATGGTACGCGGAGATTGTAAAGATGTCTGTGGGGAGTCCTTGGACCCTCCCACATCGTCCGGACCTGCTTTCGCAAGGACCGATGTACCACCCTTCCTTACCAGCCCTAGGTTTGACGACCTGGCTATTGAAGCCCACATTCTAAAAAAGAGAGGGCTCTCTAATGCTGTGGTATCTACCATGATCAATGCCAGGAATCCGGTATCCAGGCAGATCTACTATAGAATCTGGAAGGCGTACATCGCCTGGTGTGAGGCCAAGAAATGGCATCCACGTAAATACGTAATAGGTAGGATTCTGGACTTCCTACAATGGGCTGTAGATAGGAAGCTTGCCTTGAGTACTATCAAGGGTCAGATTTCGGCCTTGTCAATATTTTTTCAAAGGCCCTTGGCTTCGCATTCACTAGTCAAAGCCTTTATACAAGGAGTGATGCGTATTAGTCCTCCGGTTAATATTCCCATATGTCCATGGGATCTAAACTTGGTTCTGTCGGTTCTACAGAAACAACCATTTGAACCATTACAGCATATTTCCCTGGTTCTTCTCACCAGGAAATTGATTTTTCTAGTAGCCATTTGTTCGGCTAAAAGAGTGTCGGAATTAGCAGCTATGTCCTGTAGGGAGCCATATCTGGTTATCCATAAGGACAGAGTAGTGTTACGTCCTCATCCAGCCTTTCTTCCTAAGGTGGTATCGAGGTTTCATTTGAACCAAGATGTGGTTCTTCCTTCTTTTTTCCCCAAACCTACTTCGGTAGAGGAAAAGTTATTGCATTCTTTGGATGTAGTAAGAGCAGTTAAAGCTTATCTAAAAGCCACTGCTCAGATTCGCAGAACGGATACTTTGTTTATTCTGCCGGAAGGCCCCAGAAGGGGTCAGGCAGCGTCAAAATCTACTTTAGCCAAGTGGATTCGACAGGTCATAATGCAAGCCTATGGCTTGAGAAGGAGACCGCCTCCGTTCAAAGTTAGAGCGCACTCCACGAGAGCAGTTGGAACTTCATGGGCAGTGCATCACCAGGCCTCCCTGGCTCAGATCTGTAAGGCCGCAACATGGTCTTCAGTACACACGTTTACTAGGTTCTACCAGGTGGACGTTAGAAGTCAGGAGGATGTCGCCTTTGGGCGCAGTGTGTTGCAGGCCGCAAAAGATCCTCATGTCTGATAGCGCTCAGCTTATATATGGTGTATCCCCCCCCTCGTTGGGCATTGCTTTAGGACATCCCATTAGTAATGACTATGTCGCTCTGTGTCCCGTGATGTACGAGAAAGAAAATAGGATTTTTATAACAGCTTACCTGTAAAATCCTTTTCTTGGAGTACATCACGGGACACAGAGCTCCCACCCCTCTTTGGGGACACTTATTGCTTTGCTACAAAACTGAGGTGCTCCCGGATGGGAGGGGCTTATATACGGGAGGGTACTTCCGGTTTTGGAAGTTGCCAGTGCCAGCACCTGAAGGTATCTATATAACCCATTAGTAATGACTATGTCGCTCTGTGTCCCGTGATGTACTCCAAGAAAAGGATTTTACAGGTAAGCTGTTATAAAAATCCTATTTTTTCCACTCACTGACACCAATGGTGGGGGTTAATTCAAGTTATTCCGTGTGCATTGCGATACACTGAAAGAAAAAAAAAAATGCAGCAGTACTATAGGTTTTTGGGCACAGAGCTGTGAAAATGCGCTGCTGTTGTATGGCCCGTTGGAAGCATCGGCGGCAACACTCGAGGCCCTCTATAATTTTCAAGTTGATAATCACTGCTCCACATGGATGGTTTTCATGGGATCCTGCTGGATCCACAGCACACTTTTTCTTCTTTTTTTTTTTTACAAAGTGCTCAAATGGGTGACCTTCTCAGGGTTTTTCTAGTTTCCATAGAGGACGACAGGAACAATATGTGCACTGGAAAAGTTTAGTCAGGCTTAGGGACCCTGTAAATTCCTAGGCTGGGAACAGCACTGGTGAAAGCAACAGTCCCATCCTCCAATTTTAAAGTAGCTCGAACTGAAATCCTATATTGCGTCAACAATGAAAACATTTAACAGGACTGGGGGGGGGATTCATTGGACATGCTTTCCAGATATCCCACCCTGGGTAAAATATAGATTTCTACCCTATACAGTTTCTACCAGCAGCTGTTGAACTACATCTCTACAATGGATGGTCTTAACAAATGGACCAAGAATTTCTCTCAGCTCCAAGTTGACACTCTCTTAAAATCTTTGTTTATCCTGGGGCCCGATCAAAGCCACAATGTACTGTGAGGTGATGCGTCGGTTTTTGCACCACTTTTATATCTCCAGCTTATGGGCCTAAGCCCCTTTGGTCTGAACTATGGACATCTAGATATGAATTTGTTCCATGCTGGTTGGGCATGTCCAAAGACTAAATAATTTTGGAACTTGGTAGTGCATTACGCCACCACAACATATTTAGTAAACTACTTACCAATAACCCCTGAATGGGCACTTTTTGGCTTAAATACCAGCAATATCAAAATCTGCAGGGGATGTAAACTTCTCATTGTCATATCCCGTATAGCACGGAAAACCATCCTACAGTCAATGGCAAAAATATTGGCACCCCTGCATTTCTGTCAGATAATGCACCACTTCGCCCAGAAAATTGTTGCAATTATAAATGTATGGCATTCACATGTTTATTTATTTTGTTTGTATTAGTATGACACAAAACGTAAGCATGCTTCCACTCCCAGAATTAGCAACTTCTGAACCCTCAGCCATCAAGACTGTCAGATACCGGGCCTCTTTAGCCCCTAAAGGATAACACCACACCTAAGGAATTTATTCTTAGAGAATGCGGGTAACAAAAAGAGTGGTTGCAACATTTGGCCAATGAGGCAATATAAAAGTGGCATAGCCGTACTTGGTCTAAAAGTGGTCATTAAAAATCAGTTGGATGAATGGCGGTTGGATTTTGAAATGGTGCCTAGCATAAAAAAAATTGCTCCTGGTGCTCATCCCACATGGCCTATTCACAAAGCGAATCTTGAGAAATAGGGTCACACCTCAAAACGTTGCCATTGCTCTGGACCCAGAAAGTACTTTGCAGCTAATTAGCAGTTCGCTCAGGCCTAAACAGCGCCACAATGCAGGGCCCAGTGCTCAAAGGCCACTTTCAAGGCCAACACCGCACTCATCCAATCCTGCTGGGTCTTGACATGACGCTCAAAGCTAGTGCTGAGGAGCCACTAATAGACTAACTCAGAAGCTTGCAGAGGACTCTTGATGGAATTTTTTTTTATATATATACACACACACACACACACACACACACACACACTTTACTGCAGCAGATAAAAATATTCCATTCTCCTGGGACACTAGCAAAAAAAAACAAAAAAAAACACAAGGAATGATGGTAGGACGATAGACCAGGCTGTTTGTTTGCCAGTGATCAAATCCTGTTGGAGGTAGCAGTATAAACCAACAGTCTTAATTCCTGCATCCAACACTGGATTAAGACAAAAATAGCATTTAGCATACAGCCAGTAAAGTGTCAGGGCATCTAACATGCACCTACTTAATTCCAGGTCAGCAAGTAACCAAGTGATGACAAGTACAACCCAACAGTCTCTGAATTTGCATCTCCAAGTCTAGAAATACTATCTACAGCATATTTGCATGTCTGAAAATGTATCATTGTCCTACCCAAAGTAATATATTGCAGCTTACCAATCATTAGATTTGACTTTTTTTTTAGGCTTTATTCCCCCTCTGTTTTCACCTGGTGATCTGGCTAGTAACAGACCTCCTGTATTAGAGTGTCCCCACTCTGGATGAAGGAGCACAGGGGAACCTTTGGACAACTTGTTCTGTTGGAAAACAACAGACTTACTAGCTGGATTACCAGGTGAAAAAAAAGTGGGAGGTTTTCCCGCTGTTAGAATACAATGATGACTGCTGGCAGCTATAACCACTGGCAGTGATCGCACAAAAACCCCAACAGGCTGATTGAAGTCGATCGATAGACTTCTATGCATGAAAGTTAAAGAGGAAGTAAACCCCCCTTTTCTTTATTTTTTTAACAAGACACCCTGCAAGGCAAGGCATAATGAGCTAGTATGCATAGCATACTAGCTCATTATGAAGTACTTACCTGAGATCAAAGCCCACGCAGCGGTGCTCGACACCTCCTCCCTCGGCACCATCTCTCCACGACTACCGAATATCGCGGCTCCGGCACGGTGACTGGCCGGAGCCGCGATATTCGGTAGTCCCACGCATGCGCGCGGGTGCCGCCACCAACGGCTTAAGCGGCGTTAGAAGCGGCACTCTCAGTGCGGCTGCGTGCCGTTGTCTACGCATGAGCCGTAGACATTGGTGCCTTTCTTTTGCAAATATTTCCTAAACCATGTAGGTTTAGGAGATATTTGTTGCACCTACAGGTAAGCCTTAACCTAGGCTTACCTGTAGGTTAAAGTGGTCTGTAAGGGTTTACAACCACTTTAAAAAAAATAAACCACGCGCGCCCCCCCCCCCCCCCCAAAAAAAACCACTTACCTGAGCCCCATCTCGATTAAGCAATGTGCATGAGAGCCTCAGCTTTCACGCCTCTCCCTCTTTGTTGGCTGAGACTGCAGCGGTAGCCATTCGCTCCCACTAGAGTCGATCACAGCCAGAGAGTGAATGAGGCGACAACGAGAGGAAGCTCGCTATGGGGGCAATAGGCGGGAGGATGAGCGGCCTGGAGCACCGGCAGGGGGGGGAGAATAGGAGGATCGGAGCTGCTCTGTGCAAAACCATTGCCCAGTAGTATAACAATTAAGTTCATTCATTCTGCTGCACTCCTCCCAATGCTGTAAACATGATGATATACAGGGATCAAACTTTTGTACATGATTGACATTTGCCTCCAAAGTTGTAGCTGGCTGTGTCCTATGTCCCACCACTGACTGTACTTCCGTTTACGGACTTGCTGGCCCTGAGTGTGAACTTGTCTGCAGTCAACACTAAAAACTCACTCACGAGAAAACATTCAGTGGTGGGACACTTTGCAACACAGGACCCAGTTGGCTGTGAATCGTGTACTAAAGTCTATGACGTCTTTATATCAAGTTTTCAGCAATAGGAGGAGCAGAGTTTTTAAACTTGAAACATTTTTAAATTTCTTCCGATTTATTTACAACTAATGCTCCAAGTATGTAGAAAGGTGATCAACTGTCAATAGTAAAGTATAAGACACAACATAACAGTCTGAATAACTGTATTAAAAGCTTTTCATACAAAATAAAATAAAAAGGTTGGATACTTATGTTAAACACTATTTGCATTGGCTGACCCTAAGAAATGACATAGCATAGTACCCAGCAACTGGGCATTTCTATTTACATAGGCACGATGACTTGTAGATGGCTCAAAGAATCATGACGTCTTAGAAGAAAGACCAGAGTGTTCCAAGTACAAAATAAGCAAATATCCGAAGACAAATAAGAAGAAACAATGAACCCATACTCTTTTAAAACACTCCTCTGGGTCAGTTTATACAAGGGGAACAGTACGCTAAACAAATGGATCTGTGATCTGCTGCTTGATCATTGGATTTCTCCCATATATAGTCTTTTATCACTGGAAGCAGATAAAACTGTAAAGAGAAAAGTCAAAACAATTGTGCAATGTTAAAGCTGGTATTCATAACAGTACCACAGTCATAGAAGGAAAAATACATGTTACCTGTACTAATCACAGCCTAACCCTTCCTTAAAAAAAAAAAAGGAGTTAGGCATTACTAAATTTAAAAAATAAAAACCCTGACAAAGCAACTTTGGAACAGCCTGTTTATTTGGGGAGAAGAATGGATATCTGGCAAATCACGAATAAGCTAGTGTCTATCATTATGCCCTATATTTTCTGCTAGATAGGGTGACAGGACAAAATTCACACAACATTCTGGAAATCGTTAGACAATAGGATGGGCAGAACTTTCTTAAAAAGCCTTAAAGAATTATCAGCATTTTTTCACATTATTAACCACTTGCCGCCCGCCCTATAGCGGATTGACGTCGGCAAAGTGGTTGCAAAATCCTGACATGACGTCCTCAGGATTTTGAGCCGCTGCGCGCCCCCAGGGGCGCGCATCGCGGCGATCGTTGCTGCGGGGTGTCAGTCTGACACCCCGCAACTCCGATCTAGGTAAAGAGTCTCCGACGGAGACTCTTTACCACGTGATCAGCCGTGTCCAATCACGGCTGATCACAGTGTAAACAGGAAAAGCCGGTCATTGGCTTTTCCTCACTCGCGTCTGTCAGACACGAGTAGAGGAGAGCCGATCGGCTGCTCCTCTGACAGGGGGGGGGGGTTGTGCTGATCTATTATCAGCACAGCCCCCCCGAGGATGCCAGCACCAGGTATGCCACCCTAGACCACCAGTGCCCACAATGGATGCCAATCAGTGCCCACAATGGGCATCACTGATTGGCAGGCATTACAGTACATTAGTGCCGCCTATCAGTGCCCCCTATCCGTGCCCATCAATGCCACCTCATCGGTGCCCGTCAGTGCAGCCCCATCAGTGAAGGAGAAAAAAAAAAACTTACTTATTTAAAAAGTTTTGTAACTGAAACAAAAAAAAAAAAAAAAAATTCAAAATTTTTGGTCTTTATTTTTTTTTTGCAGAAAATAAAAATCCCAGGAGGTGATCAAATACCACCAAAAGAAAGCTATTTGTGGGGAAAAAAAAGATAAAAATTTAGTTTGGGTACAGTGTAGCATGACCGCGCAATTGTCATTCAAAGTGCAACAGCGCAGAAAGCTGAAAATTGGTCTGGGCAGGAAGGTGTTTAAGTGCCCAGTATGGAAGTGGTTAAAGTTCCAGATGGGACAAAAAAATACATGCAGCACATCTAGTACAAAACAATGCAGCCGTCTCCTTGCTAGCTGCAGTGTTGGGTGGCCAAGGTTGTGCCCCACATCACAGCTAGTGTAAAGCCCCACACACACACACGATAGGACTTTGACAACAAACTTCAAAATGAGCAGGTTTTTCAAAAAATCCGACCGTGTGTACGCTCCATCAGACAAACTTTTTCGGATTTCAACAGACAAATGTTCGCTCTGCAAACAGACAAACTTTCCGGCAACAAAAGTCCTATGGTGAAAGTCCTGCCGTGTGTACAGAAATCCATCGGACTTAAGTCCAAAGTACAAACACGCATGCTCAGAACCAATGCAAAAGATCAGACAACAATAGAGAAGTTGACCAAAGTGTGGCGGTAAAGAGCTGAAAAACCACGTGATTTTGGGAAAGTTTGCTGAAAAAGTCCTGCCGTGTGTATGCATACCAAGTTCACGGCCAACGCCCTTCAAACAAAAATCCACGGAAAAGTTTGTTTGAAGTCTGACCGTGTGTATGAGGATTTACAGAGCACTTTGTCATATTTCACTAAGTCCCACATGTACTTTGCCCCATCAGAATAAAGTAAAAAATAATATACATTAATTCTTCTTTAAGGCTGAAAACTTTTAGTCCTATAAGCATTTCACTATTGTGTGTTGTCCACAACTTCATGATCAGACATTTCACCTTTCCAAGAAAAACACTGGTTTGCTAAACCAATTTTTATTTTTTTTGTGGATTTGTGCATGTGGAGTAATTTTTTTTATGGTTGCACATCGTATATGTAAAACACTTTTCAGGCATTACAAAGTAAAAAAAGGGAAAAGGCTTAAGTGAATTCATAGTTGATAAAATAACCAAAAATTTTAATATATGACCATTTTTCCTCCCTTTGTAATCTCTTGGTTTCAATCATTTAGGTAAAATTACTAGTGATACAAGTGACCATTTTCTGTACCTGTACATACCAAAAACAGTAAAGAATGTTAATCTAATGGCTGGTGTGTTTAGATAGTCCTTCCCGTCTGCTGACTTTGCATGCATGGTCTGGGAGAAACAACTAGAAGAACAACTTAGAGCGCAGCAGTGTTGTAGGTTCTTATACAGTATGTGCCAGATTGTTCCCACCAAAACCTTCTTTGATTTGGTGTTCATTTACTGACTGTTGGGTAAGAAAGATTTAAACCTCTAGGAAAAAAAACAAAAACAAAAAGCAAAAAAAAAAAAAACAACACTTACTAACGGACTCTTCAGGATGGAAAGCAATTTCATTGATAGAGCCTGCATGGCCTGGAAGCTTATATATCATCCTGCGGGATGTGGTGTCCCAAACATAAACAAACCTGCATGAAAGCAAGGAAAAAGGTGACAGGTACCAAGCTAAAATGCTGGCTAAAAAGTAGAGCAAAGACAAAAAGCAGTGGTACACAAGTCCTTTACCTGTCTGCTGATCCAGCTGCTATTTTGCTGCCATCTGAAGACCAGGAACAACGCAACAGATTCTATAACATAAAATTAAAGTCAGGCATACATTTGTCACACCACACAAGGGAAAATGAAGCAACAAAAGCCACTAACCTTTTCAAAATTATGCACATTTCCTTGAAAAATTTTCACACATCTTTCTTTTGGGGCAAATGGGCGAACATCCCATATGCGTACTAAATAAAGAAAAAAAAAAGTTCACTTTCAAGTCACACGTGTGTCCCATGCACTCTTCCTGTGGTATATCAAGGAGTCTAACTAGCCTCCCTAAATTCTCTCGCTCTAGTTCTACTACCAAACATCCCCGTGTTGTGGAGATGAAGCAACAGCAAGAAATTTAATAGCAAAAGACAACTGGGCAGGTCTCACCTCTTTTCTATCAATGATCACCAGAGCATCAAATCTCTGCGTTAATTTTTTTTTTTTTTACAGCAAAAGCATAACAGGAAACAAAAATATTCTGACTGTGCAGGTCATTTTTCAAGTTTATTAAAATAAAGCAGCAAATATATTTCAAACTTTGAGAATCCAGTGTATTTCAGCTAAGCAATGGTGACATTGGATATGACCGATGCATGCTGATTTTTACTTAAAAAATAAATAAAATGAGAAGGAGAAGGAGAAGGAGAAATGTATGCCTTTGTCAGATGCTACTAAAGCATGTTGAATAAGAGCCCATTCACACTGCTAGCGCGGCCGTGTTAGTGGTAAAGTGGCGCTAGTTTTAGCGGCGCTTTACCACTGTTATAGCAGTGCTTTTCAGCTACGCTTTTAACCCTGCTAGTGGCCGACGAAAGGGTTAAAACCAGCCGCAAAGCGCCGCTGCCAAAGCACCTATTGATTTCAATGATAGGGGCTGTTTAGGAACAGCGTATACACCGCTCCCGTACCGCTCCAAAAGAAGATTCTCGCAGGACTTTTTTTTTCTGTACTGCAAACGCACCGCCCCAGTGTGAAAGCACTCGGGCTTTCACACTGGGAGGCTTGAGAGGCACTTTACAGATGCTATTTTTAGTACCAAAATGCCTGAAAAGCACCTCAGTGTGAAAGGGGTCCAAGTCTGCTAAGCAGTGGTGATGGCAGCTCCTATTGTTGCATGCTTAACTAGATACTGGAAGGGTGCAGTGAACCTTTTGACTGCTCCATTTTAATGAATCTGTAAATGATCTGCATTATCTGAGCATCTTGATTCCTACTATGCCTTTGCTGGAACAGAAACTCAGATTTGATGCTCTGTTGATTAACCACAGAAGAGGGGAGAGACCTGAAACGTCATACATTTTGCTGTAATAAGTAGATATATTTGGCAAAATTGAAGTGGTGGATAGGGATATCTGGAAACCTTGAGCAGCTTACGATAGGTGTATATAGATCTCTATTTGAGGTCATATTATCCTTTAAGCTCCTAAATTTACTTTTGAGTGTGGTACAACTGGACTTTATGAAGAAGCTTCTCTTATTTTAGAGACACTCACCCACCACTTTATTAGGTACACCTTGCTAGTATCGGGTTGGACCCCTTTTTCCTTCAGAACTGCCTTAATTCTTCATGGCATGGATGCAACAAGGCGTTGGAAACATTCCTCCGAGATTTTGGTCCATATTGACATGACAGCATCACGCAGTTGCTGCAGATTTGTCAGCTGCACATCCATGATGTGAATCTCCCGTACCCCCACATCCCAAAGGTGCTCTCTATTGGATTGAGATATGGTGACTGTGGAGGCCATTGGAGTACAGTGACCTCATTGTCATGTTCAAGAAACCAGTTTGAGATGATTTGAGCTTTCTGACATTACCCTGTTAAAGTAGCCATCAGAAGATAGGTACACTGTAGCCATAAAGGGATGGATGCACATGGTCAGCAACAATACTCAGGTAGGCCGTGGCATTAAAAATAATGCTCAATTGGTACTAAGGGGCCCAAAGTGTGCCAAGAAAATATCCCCCACACCATTACACCACCACGAACCGTTGATGGATCCATGCTTTCATGTTTACACCAAATTCTGACCCTACCATCTGAATGTCACAGCTGAAAGCGAGACTCAGACCAGGCAATGTTTTTCCAATCTTCCATTGTCCAGTTTTGGATATCCTGTGCAAATTGTAGCCTCAGTTTCCTGTTCTTAGCTGACAGGAATGGCACCCGGTGTGGTCTTCTGCAAGGTTTAATGTGTCGTGCATTTAGAGATGGTATTCTGCATACCTTGGTTGTAACGAGTGGTTATTTTGAGTTACTGTTCCCTTTCTATCATCTCAAACCAGTCTGCCCATTCTCCTCTGACATCAACAAGGCGTTTTCGTCCACACAACTGCTGCTCACTGGATATTTTTTTCAGACCATTCTCTGTAAACCCTAGAGATGGTTGTGCATGAAAATCCCAGTAGATCAGCAGTTTTTGAAATACTCAGACCAGCCCGTCTGGCACCAACAACCATGCCACGTTCAACGTCACTTAAATCCCCTTTCTTTGCCATTTTGAGACTTGGTTTAAACTTCAGCAAGTGGTCTTTACCACGTCTAAATGCCCAATTGCATTGAGCTGCTGCCATGCGATTGGCTGATTAGCGATTTGTGTTACCAAGCAATTGTACAGGTGTACCAAATAAAGTGGCCGGTGAGTGCATGTTGCCTATATAAAGAGATGTTCATAGCTACACATAAATGCTGCCAATACTGTAACATTACCTTGAGCGAGAAAATGTGACCATGCCTCCTCATTACTACCAAGTAAAAAGCAAAAGACCTTGGTTGTAAGGAGTGGCTTGGAGCTTATGTTGTAAGCTGCCAGCAATCAAACGGTGCCCTGATGAATTCTAGATTTATATCGGCAATAGGAGGAGGATTTATGCCCTTTCCTGATGTTCCTGTATTGAACAAACCAAACTGGAATGCAAGCGACTTGCTTATCAGTTGCTCTCCAAAGAGGTCTCACTGGTAGATTTAAAAGTATACTGCTTATACTACACATTCATTATCCAGCATGGCTCTTGTCAACATCTCCCCATATTTTTTAAAGTTTGTAATACCTGTATTATCCATTGCATTCGAGAGCAAGTAAGAACCTTCAGAACTAAGACTTAGGCCTGTCACAGAATCACCATGACCTCTCATTGTATACATCAGCTTGTTCTGTCTTAGATCCCAAACCTAGCAAAAATGGAAAACAAATAAAATCAATTAACCATCTTATAGCAGGGAGGGTTGTTCAAAAGAAATATGTCCCTTGGCAAACTAAGCGAAAGAACAGACATGTGAAGCATTAACTCATATAAAATCAGCTAGAGAGTTGGTATGTGGTGTGGCATATTGACAAGGTATTTGTGGCAGCAACTCTAACTAGTCCTTCCCAATGTGGCCGATTTCAGAAAAGACATAACAACTTTACAAAGTCTTTGGCTCTGCTGTAAAATTAGCCAGCTCTGCACTATAGCTCATAAAATAAATTATTTATGTACATTTAACAAAAGCTTAATTATTTGCTGGAGATCATCACCATTATTTGAGTAACCAATATAATGGTACTTACCTTTATGTCATTATCTATGCCTCCTGAGATAATCTGGTCACTGGTGTCATTGAAGGTAACAGCTAATACTTGATATGTATTTTGGAAAGTTTGCACTGCTGCCTTTTTCCTGAAGTCCCAAAGCTGTAATAAAGAAGATTAAACCATGAAAAAAACAGGATAAATCTGCAAAATCATTTATAGTTGAGATCTCCCCCCCCCCCCCCCCATCCTAAATTCAAGGATGTAATTTTTTTATTGACAAACATCCAGGCCTTAGGTTCACATATTTATTACGGTAACCTTAGACTTCTATCCACCTGCTACGTTTGGCCAGTATTTTGCCTTCGCTGATTTAAGTTCACACAGGCCTTTGTTCCATTTGTATTTATTTACAAGTTTAAATCAGTTTTTTTGCTAGAAAAATCACACTCGTGGAATGGCGACAAACTACATTACTTAATCTTTACAGGTTACCCGTTTAGAGTTACAGAGGAGGTCTAGTGCTAGAATTATTGCTCACGATACCCTACATGTGTGGTGCCAACACAGTTTACATATGCGGGTGCAACTTATGTATGTGTCCGCTTCTGCGCGCGAGCATTAAGGGATGAGAGTGCTATAATTTTTTTCATATTATTTATTTTACTTTATTTTCACAATGTCCCTTTTTTTTTTTTTTTTTTTATCAATTTTATTCCCATTACAAAAAGGAATGTAAAACATCTCTTGTAATAGAAATAAGGGTGACAGGTCCTCTTTATGGAGAGATCTGGAGTAAAAAAAAAAAAAAAAAAAAAAAAAAAAAAAAAGTGGTCTATCATGACGTCACTCCGGTCCTCCAAGGCCATAGAGGATCCACTTTTTGATAGCTTATGGGAGAAGCTGGCCGCACCGTCAGATATTTTTCTCGGACGAACCATCGGAAGCGGTAAGCCAGAGAAACACCAGCGAGTGACGGGAGGGGACGTCCCCTCCCGCCGCATCTGACAGCGTTCCAGCAGCTCATGAGCTGCTCTGAACGCTTTCGAGAGAAAGCAAGCCGCCGTCTGAAACACACACACACACACACACGATACGGATATCTTAAGCCATAATCCTGGTAAACCACTTGCAACCCGCAACATATATTATTATATATATTTTTCGTGGTCAGCAAGTGGTAAAAGAAAACCGTGTACTAAGATAATTAGGAGTTGGTTATTTCAGACCTCTCTTTAAAAATGCTAGTTGCTTTATCGTCATGCCTGTCAGAGGCACTGCCTTGGTAGAAATAGATTAAAACATGTGAAGCCATACACAAAATAAGGATCAGTCACACAAAAAAGGAAAAGAAAGACTGCAAATACAAAGAACACTAAATAATAAGTTTCATCTTCTGAATTAATTAAATGTTTTTAGGGAGTCCGACTTAATGCTGACTCTCTCATCGAAGCACTTGTTCAAGGACAGTGACTCAAATGAATACATCAAAAAGACAGCCAGGCAAGTAGTACTATTAGGAAGTTAGTAATAGATGCACCTAGGGGTTCTAACTATACGAAGGTCAAAACATGGTTGAAGACTCTATAATGCAGAGTTAGAGGTTGAGCTGTTTATTAACTGGTTCTGACATGTATTCTACATGTTTACAACAAACACACACACACACACACACACACACACACACGTGTATTAAAGCAATGTATGCTTGGGAGCAGAAAATTAACGTTTTCAGTCTACCATTTAAAATACATTACACAGGAGCACAGCACACACGCAAAAATAATAATAATTGATTTAGTGTTTGGCTGTAGCAATAGCAGTTGTGTGCAGCTGCATTCACCTTCACTGTCCCATCATCACTTCCCGTACAGATGAGCTGTGGACCTCTCCTGGCAGGATAACAGGAATTCACAAATGACGTGTGTCCTTTTAGCCTTTTCACTCTCTCTCCAGTTTCACAATCCCAAATTGCAACGGTTTTGTCAGTTGATGCAGAGAACAGCAAGCTGTACAGAGAAGCACAAAATCGGTTAAATTCTGTTGAGAGAAAAGTGATGATATAACTGACTATTCATGCATTCCAGGGTAAGTGCCAGTTCACACCAGACGCAGTTCTGTGCGCTTTTTTTCTTCACTAAAAATGCATGCAGTGTTTTCCATGTATTCCAATGGCTCTAGTTCACACCAGTGCAGTCAGTTTCCGGTGCAGAAACTGACTGTATTGGTGCAGAAAAAAAACGGAACTGCATCTGGGGTGAACTGGCCCTAAGGCCCCAATAAGCACTAGATTATAGTGTGAAATGTGTCAGCTGTTTGTCCCCTATTTTCTGTGTTTTTGTAGTGCATTTTAGCCTTTACAATAAAGGCAACCGTCAAGGTTTTTTTGGAGTGCGACCGTCCATATCCAATTTTTTCTCTGTTTGTCTTGTGCAGTGCGAGCACCCATGGTTCCCTGAGAGAACACCGATTACTGCAGCATATTCACCTGGAGCGGTAACTCCCTTTCCTCACCCATTCACACCTGAGCGTAGCGTTTTTGCATGTTTTTCAAGTGTTTTGTTGCGCTTTTTAATGCAGCGTTTTTGAGCTTTGACTTTTTTTTTTTTATAGCCAATAGGAAAAATGAACATCTGTTTCATAATTTGTTGCGATGTTTTTAGTTTTTTTCCATCAGCTTCCTGGGTGAATTTTATTTTTCCGGTTCATCATTGTTCTTCCTGTTCCTGACTGTGTTGTGTGGTGTATCTTGTTATACAAAGAGGAGTGACGATGAGATGGCGTGTTTTGTGGCAGCAGCCACTGTTACGTCATATTTTCTGCATGAAAGACAGAGGAGGAAGAAGAGGGCACGCAGATACTGGATTCACCCTGTAATTGCCGATAAAGAGCAGGGCAGCGGAAGCCAGTATTTTAAATTACAATAAATATTTTTTGTTTGTTTTAATGGCAGTGGCTGATGCCAATTATTGCTTCTGCTATATAGATATTGGGTCGTATGGAAGCAGCGCTGACTCCAGTATTTTTGGACATTCTTTTTTTTGGAAACATTCTGCGTACCAATTGATTGGACCTCCTGGAAAACAGTCCACTCCCAGGCACAAATGGCCCTCCCCTACGCAGTGTTTTTGTGGGGGATGAGGCCTTTGCTCTTGATGAGCATCTTCTACGGCCTTATTCGGGGCACAATCTAACTGAACAGAAGAGTGTGTTCAATTATCGGCTAACAAGAGCACGTAGAGTTGTGGAATGTGCATTTGGCATTTTAGCAAACAAATGGCGGGTTCTGCACACTCCCATCGTCTTAAACGTGCAAAATGCGGTCTGTGCTGTTAAAGCTGCATGTGCCTTGCATAACTTTGTAAAGCAACGAGATGGATTGGAGTTTGAGGACTTATTACTTCAGAACATGGAAAGAGCTCATTGGAGTGGTGTTCACGGAAGCAGACAAGGTACATGTCAGGGATCAATTTGCGTCCTACTTCATGTCTCCATTAGGACAGGTCCCATGGCAGCTTGAGGCAACTGAATAATTTTAAATCTTTATTAAAGAGTAAAATTACCCTTTATCTGTTTGTTAAATACCTATATACTAAGCTGTATGTACTGAATAATTAAAAAAAATTGCTTTGATAAGAAGTCTCGTAAAAAAAATTTTTAAAATATGTTTATTTTTGTGTACAGCATCCATAAAGTGCTCCCTTACGTCAGTTTCCCCAGTGGAGTGCTGCCTTATATAAAAGTGTTCAGTGCTCCCTACACCTGTGTTCCCAGCGTAGTGGTTCCTTGCGTGTGTGTTCCCAGCAGTGTGCGCCCTTACATCAGTACATGCATTTAGATAATGTACTAAACAACAATCATCCTATCATCTCCCTATGGTCGGTATGGTGGTTAGTTCAGTTTGCAGAGGTTTAGCTTACCTTTATTATCCTTCACATGGCCATTTCTTATGTCTGCCCAGTTTGTGAACACTTGGCTGGCAATCTGGTTCCATGCCCTCCTCTTGCTCGCTCGAAGCTTGTAGCATGGATCTCTGGAATCGTAGAAGCAGGTGTGCTGCTTTACCATTCCGATAAAGCTCTCTGGATCTAATATAGATAATACCTCATCCATCACTTCCTCTACCATGTTGCTTTCCTCCATGTCTGCTAAATAAATATGGAGATCTGTGCATTTCCTGTGTATTTTTATGTCATTTCCTTTATGTAGATCTATTTCTCTTGAGCAGATAAAAGCGCCAAAACGCGCGTAGAAACATTCAAAGAAGCGCCAAGTAGCTCAGATGGAGCGTTTCCATTCATTTCTATGGCAAAACAAATGCTCCAAAAATGCCCAATTCGAGCAACAAAAAAGGCTCCAGAACTTGTTTGCGCTTCAGGCGACTTGGAGTGGAGATGTGAACCATCTCCATAGAGAATAATTGATTTTTTTCTCCTCAAGCGTTTTGTAGCTTGAGGCTTCAAGCTACAAAATGCTCAGGTGTCAATGGGGTCTAAGGGTTTTTCTGTCCTTTTTCCACCATCTGAAGAGGCCATTTTAATATAAAGTTGGATGTTTTATAAGTTCAGTTGTACAAGACAGGGAAATTGAACCATTACATCAGGGGTAGTGAATTAAAATTCACGGGGGGGGGGGGGAGGGTTCGGGTCAGAAAATGTTTCTTTTAGTGGAGGTCCGAGTGTCATATTGGTGATATGACTCCACATGATATTCTCCACATCTGAGCCTCCCGTGCACATCATAAGCCCCTCATCTCAAACTTGATTCCAGATCTGCTTCCACAGAGAATATAGAACACCACTACTTTCTGTACTTTCTAAATTCAAAAACTACCAAGCTTAAATCAAACTCGATTCAAGATGGTCTGAACTCAATGATGAATAGGAGGAGAGGTTGAAGACTGAAGAACAGAAATAGACCTTCTGTATAGAGTCCAACACTTTCACCATTTTTCTTTGCTATGATGTGGATTGTCAAGATAGATCTTCTACAAGACAGCAAATTATCTTGTTACTTTAGCAGTTTACCTACAGCTTCTGTATACCCAATGTACAGCCAGCAACAGAGTTTAAACTGAAACCCCATTTATGCACCACCACCACAAGTAGCTAAGAACAGCAACTTTTCTAAAATTTCAAATCATACAAACAAAAAAAAAAAAAAAAAAAAAAAAATTACAATGCTATGTTGGTTGTCTAGAATAAATGATACAGTAACTGAAAAGACTAAAAAACACATTGATAGCAATCTCTGCCATAGATACCTTATAGCAGAACATTATGAGTAATGCGAGTATAGCTGACTTACCTGCCATCTGTATTGTAATGCAATTCCATCACAGCTCCACTATGACCCTTTAGGGTTGCATAATTGTCACAGTCTCCATACACATTCCACAGAACTGCAAGAAAATTAAACATTTTTCAAAATGTCTTTTCTGGTTGGCTCAAACTATTATCACTTAAAAGGGGTTGTAAAGTTTTGTTTATTTTCTAAATAGGTTCCTTTAAGCTAGTGCATTGTTGGTTCACTTACCCTTTCCTTCGATTTCCCTTCTAAATGTTTTTTTCCCCCCCTTTGTCTGAATTTATCACTTCCTGTTCCTCCTCAGTAAGCTTGCCCCCATCATCCGAGCCGTTCTGGCTGGGGGTTAGTCAGCGTGCTCGCCCCCGCCCTTGGGACTACATCCCTGCGGGGAGACACTTTGTTCCCCGCAGGGATGTAGTCCCAAGGGAGGGGGTGAGCACGCTGACTAACCCCCAGCCAGAACGGCTCGGATGATGGGGGCAAGCTTACTGAGGAGGAACAGGAAGTGAGAAATTCAGACAAAGAAAAAAACACTTAGGAGGGAAATCGAAGGAAAAGGTAAGTGAACCAACAATGCACTAGCTTAAAGGAACCTATTTAGAAAATAAAAAACAAACCTTTACAACCCCTTTAAACGTTGCAGTAGTTTCTGGAGGCAAGTGTGTTATATCAACATCCATAAATATAGTAAACTCTTTCAGTAATCATCCTGTGAGATTTCCAATCCTCCCCTCAGGTTTCCCAACTTCAGCAGCTTGTTTTTCTACAATAACGTTGCTCTTTCTACAGTATGCAATTTCTAAAACAGTTTTTGTAGAGTTCCTCTTTGACCCTGTTATGCTACTGTCCATTTAATATTTTAATTTATGGTAGTAAAGAACGGTCACTATTTTTGCTTACGGATTAATCTGTCAAATCCTCCAGAAGCCAGTGTAAGCCCATTGGGATGAAATTTGCAGCAGTAAACTTCCCCCTCGTGTCCAGACAACAGCATAATAGGTGCTTGGAGACTGGATGATCTTGGAGGTCCCTGAAAAATAAAAATAAATAAAAGTTGGAAATGGACACTTAATTCACAACAATGGAATATTGTTTCTTATACTTACTGTAAATTTCCTTTCCTGGTGCCAATCCATGGCAGAATATCAACCACATGTATGCTGCCATGTTGGCGCCAGAAAAATGGAAAATGTTATCAAATACTAAACGTAATTTTTCTTTCCTGTCACCAATCCATGTCAGCATATATGTGGTTAGTATGCTGCCATGTTAGCACCAGGAAATAAGTTTAACTTACCTTTGTCAAAAAAATAATAATAATTAGGATGGCTTTGCTGACTTCTAAAGAGGTTAGTTGCCTGAATGTCAAGCCGTCCCCATCATGAGAAGACAGATTTTACTTCAGATTATCGCTAGCGGCTGGTATAGCCGCTAGCGATAATCTCAAGTAAAATCTGTCAGGCTGGTTGATCGATCAACTTGGTACATCCAGCTTGCCCATACATGGTTTGATTCGAATTGTGTATGGCTTGCCTTGACTCCCAGGCCAATTCTGTCATTCATGTAAAAATTCTTTTTTTTGCTAAAAGAAAGATTACTTACAACCCCCAAACATTATATATACATTTTTAATCAGAGGCCCTAGAGAATAAAATGGTGGGTGTTGCAATTTTTTATGTCACACAGTATTTGCGCAGAGGTTTCTTCAAACACAAATTGTTTGGAAAGAGTTTTAGCACACATAAAAAGGTGATGTTATGCAAAGTACATAGACACCAAACATTTCAGCCGTTTGAACCTTTCACCAGTCTCCTAAAAAATTTGGTTTGTCTAAGTCCCTCTTGCCCCGAGAGGAAGTGTTGGGGTATCTATCCCACACGGACAATATCTTGACATAGGCTCCAATCCTTCTCCTTTCTGTTTAAAAAAGGGGTTAATTTATAAGCAAGATTTTGTTCACACGGGGCATACTAAAGCGTACACCTGTAGAGGGTCATATTTGCTTGCGCAGGGATGCACACAGCTTGCTTTCAGGGCTGTGGAACCGCACCCGCATGGATGTCGGATTGGGAACATGCAGCCGCTGTGCTCCAAATGACATGAATGGGACTGCCTGCATGGGGATGCATAGAACACTTGTGCATCCCTGTGTGGGAAAACACGGCCCTCCATGGGCATACGTTATACACCCTGCATATGAGAGGGAGACAGATTAGACCCACTGTTGGATTTTTATTGCTGTCTGTGTCCCTGTCAGGGAGATTCACCCTACCCATTCGTCCTGGTGACCATTATCACGGAGCGTGAAAGAAAATCCCGAAATTTGATTTGTTCCCAGAATAGAGTGGAAATCCTCCAGAGGGGACAATAGTTCCTTAAAGCAGCGTTTCGCCGAAAAAAAAAAGAAATTAAAAGTCAGCAGCTACAAATACTGCAGCTGCTGACTTTTAATATATGGACACTTACCTGTCCAGGGCGCCCACGATGTCGGCACCGGAAGCCGATCTGTCCCTCGGCACCACCATCTCCGGTAAGGAAATCTTGCGGCTTCACTTTCTGGTTCCCTACTGCGCATGCGCGAGTCTCGCTGCGTGATCCCACTGGTCTCTGCTGTCTAAGACCTGTGTGTCTACCAGAAGACAAAGACCAAAAATTGCCGCTCCAGGCAGATTACGTTTTGGAAAGATGTTTCTCTCTCAGAGACCAAGGGTGCCGGCAATGCACATAGCAATGAAAACAAAAATGGTGAGGACAGCCGCACTCCAATCCAACGTATGTTTATTGAAGAAAGACAGGCACTACAAAAACCAGCATAAACCAGGACAATTGACGCGTTTCACACTTAACAAGTGTGAAACGCGTCAGCTGTCCTGGTTTATGCTGGTTTTTGTAGTGCCTGTCTTTCTTCAATAAACATACGTTGGATTGGAGTGCGGCTGTCCTCACCATTTTTTGTTTTCATCTACCAGAAGACAGCGAGGGGGACGGAGGAGGCGGACGTTAAGTAGGTCGCCACGGCGTCCTATGCCCAGAAGTGGGAGAAAATACCTGGATTACACAGGTATCTGCTCCCTCCTCCCCCTGAAAAGGTGCCAAATGTGACACCGGAGGGGAGGGAAGGGGGAATCCCAAAAGCAGAAGTTCCATTTTTTTGGGTGGAACTCCGCTTTAACCACTTGTCAACCGCGATTTAGCTGAAAGACAGCCATAACACCGACTGTCGCGCACATCGTGCGCACTCTGTGACCATTGTGTCCTTCAGATACTGCTGATCACAGATTGGGGGAAAGGGGCCAATCTCAGCGGCCCTTTACCATGTGATCAACTGTGTCCAATCACATGTAAACAGACTTGTCAGTTATCAGTATTCTTTTCCTCCCACACTGTGCCTTCGGGAAGAAAGGATAGCCTTTAATCAGCAAGCCTGTCAAGACATTGTTTTCACGGATAATCAGTGCCCGATTATCAGCGCCTCCTCCTCCGTGCAGGCCCATCAGATAAATATTTAGTTTGGATACAGTGTTTCATGACTAATTGTCATCCAAAGTGTGACAACGCTGAAAGCTCAAAATTGGCCTGGGAAGGAAGGGGGTGAAAGTGCCGGTAGGCAAGTGGTTAGATTCCCTCACTTTGGAGGGATTTCCTCTCACTTCTTGATTTGGCCATCAGACAGGAAATGTACCCAAGGGGGACACAGATGGCAAAACAAAAAAACTAAGAGAGCTTCTAACCCTCCAAAGTGAAAAAAGGTTTTGCCTCTAGTTCTACTTTAATGATCTCCAGCGAACAAGCCTCGCTCACCAACACCATAAAGGTTCTCTATCTATAGAGAGAGAGCTCGACATTCATCCCGCTCCAATAACTCACCGATACCACCAGCTCAGTCCTCGGCTTTTTAGCCGCCGCAGCGACCAGCTCCATCCCTTTCCTCTTGTTCTGTTCGATCATTTTCCCGTCTGTCTCACAATACACCGGTGGATAAACAAATGAAGCAAACCACAGGCGCTCTACCTACAACCGAACCACACTTTTCCGGCGCCTAGTTTTTACGTCATCAGACTCCGACTGCCGAGTTCCTGGCACTGCTGTGACTCGGGTCACGTGGTCCGCGAACCTGAGAGCACATGGGAGGTGAGAGTGGGGTGTGTTTGTTATTGGTGGTGAACCCGGAAATGGGCGGGGTTATAAATCTCCAGGGGGGCGGGTTATGAGTGCGGCAAGCGCTGGAGGCTGATGGGAGGAGAGTGGTATGGCGGCGTGTACAAGGTAAGGAAGTTCTGGAAAGATTATTGGTTTTTAGTGGAATGCAGGAAGATTTACTATTGGTATCAGGACCTAGCATTAGAACGTATTGTGCATGTACACACAGTCATCATGCAGCTGATTTCATATAGATGTGCCTTTTAAATTGTCTTTATTTTTTGTACGTGTACAGCCGTGCAATGCGTGCATGCGCAGTGTACAAGCCCAACATCTGTAAGTGCCCATGCATTGTGACACTACTAGCAATGCTAGTTGTGCTATCTGGCCAATGAAGATGGCTGAATACAGAAGAATGTATGCTTAACCACTGCAGCTCCAGAAGATCCCCCCCCCCCCCCCCTTTCATGACCAGGCCATATTTTGCGATACGGCACTGCTTTACTGTGACTGACAGTTGCGTGGTTGATGTGTGTCCCCCCCCCCCCCCCCACAAATAGAACTTAATTTTGGTGCTATTTGATCACCTCTGCGGTTTTTCTTTTGTGCGCCATAAGCAAAAAAAGACAGACAAACGGAAGGTGGAGAACGCAAGGTCTCTAGCATCCACCAGCTCTGTGATGTCATCATGGAGGAGTAAAAGAGGACTCCAGTTGCAACCTGTGAAGCTCTGGTTAACTCCATGCTCAAGAGGGTTAAAGTGCTTGTAAACCCACTTTGACAACTTGCACCTACAGATAAGCCTAGGATTAAGGCTTACCTGTAGGTGCAAGAAATATCTCCTAAACCTACACGGTTAAGGAGATATTTGCTGAAAACACTGCACCTATGGCGCAGTGCGCGCCGTAGACAACGGCGCAGGCACACTAGCGGGTCAGCTTCTTGCCGGTTTTCTGAATGGGATCTTGCTGGCCCGAGCGTGCATGCGTGTGGCGTCATTGCCGCTCCGGCCAATCACAGCACCGGAGCGGCGATAACAGGAAGGGACATCGAGGCAAGATGGCAGCGGAGGGGAACGAGGAGCAGTTCGGGGGGCTTCGATCTAAGGTAAGTCATTCATAATGAGCTAGCATGCTATGCATACTAGCTCATTATGCCTTTCTTTTGCAGGGTTTTAAAAAAAAAAAATCAAGGGTTTACTTCCTGTTTAAGGCAGTTCTGGAAAATAATGGTGGCCACACAAAATATTGACACTTTGGGCCCAATTTGGACTTTTTCACTTAGGGGTGTACTCACTTTTGCTGCCAGCGGTTTAGACATTAATGGCTGTGTGTTGAGTTATTTTGAGGGGACAGCAAATTTACGCTGTTATACAAGCTGTACTCTTACTACTTTACAACGTGTAATTTCTTCAGTGTTGTCACATGAAAAGATATAATAAAATATTTTCAAAAATGTGAGGGGTGTACTCACTTTTGTGAGATACTTTTTATATATATATATATATAAGTATTATTTTTTATTTTTTTTATTTTTTTACTAGTAATGGTGTCAATCAGTGACTTGCGGCGAAAAAAAAACGTATTTTCTCTTATCGTCCATGGACTGACACAGCTGGATACTGTAAACGTGTGGGTATATGTCCCTGCTCGCAGGAGAAGATCTAGGCAGAATGTTAGATGTTAAAACATTCTAGAACAAACCAGAGCTGAACAGCCCGGCCCAGGGGGAGGTCCCTCCGGACATTACCCTCCCACCTGCAGCTAGCAGACCTCAGTTTTTTTCTGCCTAGCAGAAGGAGAAGACATGGCTCTCTCAGGAGCCAGTCTCCTGGAAGATTTTACTTTTAAATTTTATTCCTTTGGGAATTTTATTTTATTTTTGAGACCTTCAATCAACTGTCGGCTGGGCAACAGGTTGGGTACACTGGTATCCTCGTAGTCTTCCCTGTCCGACCATCGAGCGTGCTGATCCTCGCCTTGTGTGCGTGAGACTCAGTTCACGACATACCCCATGACTCCAGGGGTGGCCGGGTTGCTTTCATGCTCCCCCGGTCCTCTCAAGATTGAACAGTACTTGACTGACTGTATCTCTCGCGGTGGACCGGGCCGACAGCTACGCAGTACGACTCTGTGATAGGTCTGTCTGAAACAAGCCAGTGGGTCCCTGAAAGGGACGGGTAAGTAGTCTCTCCTACTGCAGGTGAGTACATGCTGGCTGTGTTTCTGTGTGTGTGGGGGTTTCTCCCTGTCTCCCCCCTGTTATGCTGCTCTCTGCACCCTGTACTGGTGCTGTGCTTGGGGGTCACTCTGGCCTGGCTGGGCGCTCATGTCTGCAGTTTTTTCTGGTGTGTGAGGTGATTATTGCGTGCGCCATTGGCGCGCATTAGAGCTTTGAATTTCGCGCTCAGTGGCCATCTTGGCGTTCAGTGGCGCAGTTATAGCTGCGGCCGGCGGCCATTTTCTTGTGGCCGCCTCGCATTTATTTCTGGCGGCGGCGCGAATCCCCTCACAATCTCCTCACAGACTGAGCGGTCCTTAAGGGTTGGTGGGTCCTCCCGGGTATCCCCTCCTCAGCGTAGCCAGTGGGTGGACTGTATATTCACTGTATAGTGTATAAGGTCTCAGAGGGTGGCGTTATGGAGTCTGATACACCTGCTCTCCACACTTGCCTGGGGCAACTGGCAGTGCTGCACAGTTAAACATGTTCATATGTTTCCTGCACCTGCGGTCCTTATGGACCAGTTGTCAGCAGTCCTGGA
The DNA here is from genome assembly GCA_029206835.1 of Rana muscosa. NCBI lineage: Eukaryota > Metazoa > Chordata > Amphibia > Anura > Ranidae > Rana > Rana muscosa. The sequence goes on from CM055117.1 coordinate 293,759,673, forward strand.
ATAATTCCTGTCAGAATGGAAGCTGTGTGCGAGCAAAAGGAGCTATATGCTCCCTCCCCCCACAAAAATCTTTACTGAAGGGGTGCTCTGAGTCAGATATGGGCCTAGCTACTATGCTCAGGACCCGACCTCTGAATATTTAATGTTTATGAACAGGACATTCCCTTGTGAGGAAGACTCCAGTTCTGTGTCAGTGAATGACAGGGCGCTTGTAAGTGATCTCATTGATGTGAGAAACACTCTCAGGCTGGAATTGCTGTGACAAGCTTTTCTTTTACACAGTTTCCTCACACTGCCTCAAGAGCAGCATGGATGAGGGAGGACTTTATTCATTTATGTCTGTAGTCCCTGTGAGCCTTGTGTGATACCTGAGGTAACATTTCCCGCCATTTCCTGGGGAATGATTTGAGCTCTGACAGACACACGGTCTGAGGATCAGAGGTTACCTGTTACCTGCATGCTGCTTCGGCAGCACAGTCAAGCAGGTTGGAATGATACAGAGAAGATTATGCGCCTCTGCGCCATAATTTAACTCCTCCTATACCTCTACACTGCATACATTCACAGTGTATGTATGTGTTATTGGTCTCTGTGTCTGCGTGGCTGTCCCCACGTTCCAATGCTGTGTTTCAGTGCCATACATGATATAAACGTACAAAATATGTTTATGCACGACTCCAGATACATTCACAGTATATGTATGTATTATACTCTCTGGGTTGGCGGGGGCTCCGGTGTCCTCCCGCACTCTCATGGTATGTGCGCTTCAGCTCTCTGCACAGTATAGACATGTATAATATGTGCAATAAACATATTGAACATGTTTACAGTATGGGTATACTGTTTGCGTGGGGTTCCTCCGGGTACTCCGGTTTCCCCCCGCACTCCAATGGAAATGCACAGCATAAACATGTGCAATATGTTGATTCACATGCTATCATTCCTACACGGTATCTGTGTGCTGTCTGCGAGGAGTTCTTCCGAGTGTTCCGGTTTCCTCCCACGCGCTGACGGGGTGTGCGCCTTTGGCCTGCACAGTTAAACATGTTCAATGTTTATCACGCATGCTATAATACCTACACCGTATGTGTAGGCAGTCTGTGTGGTTTTCCTTTGGGTACTCCGGTTTCCTCCCACACTCCATTGGTATGGGCGCTTCGGCGCTATGCACAGTCTAAATTTGTGCGATTGGATATCCACATACTAACTTACCTACCCGGTATGTCTTTGCACTCTGCGTGGGTTTCCGCCCACGCTACATGACATGCATGCCTTTGGTGCAATACACAATGTAAACATACACATTATGTTTATACACTACACTAAATACATTCACAGTAGTTGTAGGTATTGCATTCTCGGAGTATGCGTGGGGTACTTCAGTACCTCCCACGCACCAACGGTGCTATGCACACATTAGCTTGTGCAAAATGTTTAGCACACACACTATAATACCTACATGGTATGCGTATGCAGTCTGCGTGGGTTTCCGCCCACGCTACATGACATGCATGCCTTTGGTGCAATACACAATGTAAACATACACATTATGTCTATACACTACACTAAATACATTTACAGTAGCTGTAGGTATTGGATTCTCGGAGTATGCGTGGGGTACTTCGGTTCCTCCCACGCGCCAACAGTGTGCGCGCCTTCGGTGCTATGCACACATGGGCTTGTGCAAAATGTTTAGCACACACACTATAATACCATACACGGTATGCGCATGCAGTCTGCATGGGTTTCATCCGGGTGCTCAGGTTTCTCCCCTGCGTTCCAATGGTGTGCGCATTCTCAGTGCTATGCACAGTATAAACATGTGCAATTTGTTTATTCGCAGGCTAACATACCTACACGGTTGTGTATGCAATCTGCGTGGCTGGTTTACGTCCAGGCCCCGATGATGTGCGCGCCTTCGTCGCTGGCACAGTATATACGTGTTTAATAGGTTTATCCACAAATACTAAACTACATGCGCCGTATGTGGTGGTATTATGCTCTTTTGTGGCTGGGTGGGTTTCCTCCCACACTCTCCATTTGTGCGTTTGACGCAATAGATAGTATAAACTATGTGTTTGCACAATCGGCACCTATCCATGGGTAGCTGCTGGATGGAGCATTGTCACAAGGATCCCTGGTTTCAGGGGTATCACTTTCCACCTGCTTTCAGTGGTGATCAGAAGCGCTGGCTTGGACTGTGTTCGCCAGGGTTGGGGTTAGCGTTACGCCCGTTAGTGGCTGCGTCTCTGGCATTTTTTATAGCTCAATGACTGGGCAAAAGCCTCTGCTTCATCCATCAGTCGTCTAGCAGGTGCACTACAACTGCTTTAGCCTTTAGGGTCTCTGTGCCCGGGGTGGGTTTGCGCCACCTGTGGAGGCTGAGGTACTAGTCCTCTGACCGAGTTTCTAGGTTCCGTCAAGTTGCCTTTATTGGCCAACATTTGAGGCACCCTGTACACTGGGGCCTCCCTTCTCCGATACATTGCGGAGTCTCTTTGGGATTTTCATACATCTCGCTGCAAGACGGTCCTGTCGGCCGTGTGCATTGCAGGCAAAGGGTCCTTGCATCCGGAGGTGTTTCCACCTTCTTTACCGGAGGTGGGGCACCGGAAGTGGACCTTGTGGCCTCTCGACTCACTCGCAAGGTGGCAAGATCGTGGTCAGGTCCAGGGACCCCTGGGCGGACGCGTCAGACGCGTTGGAAGCCCGTGGGGGCAGTATCACCTGATATATGCTTACCCTCCGCTACTGTTGTTGCCTCGCCGGCTTCGCAGAGTAGGGGCTGAGGCCATTCCAGTGCTCCAGAATGGCGACATTGGTACTCCGATTTACTTCGGCTAGTCGCAGACATTCCTGGCGACGGCCTATTGGGGTGGACCTTCTGTCTCATGATCCCATACTTCATCCTGCTTTACAGTCCTTGGCTTTAATGGCATGGCTGTTTAAAGCCAGGTGCTGAAGGACCGAGTTCTCTCGTATTCGGTCATCTCTTCTATGTTGTTGACACGGGAATCTTCCTCCAGAAAGATATCTCACCGTACCTGGAAGGCTTACATCGCTATGTGCGAGGAACTTGAGTGGCATCCTCGGATGTATTCCGTTCCCAGGATTTTTCTGTTCTTACAGCGTGGTGTGACCCAAAAGCTGGCCTTGCATACCTTTTTTTGAGGGTCAGATTTCAGCCCCAGGCTGTCTTTTTCAACGACCGCTACCGGGCCATTCCTTGATTAGCACCTTTTGTGCAGGGGGTTCGCCATGTGATCCCCCCTGTCAAGCCTCCTCTCCCTACTTGGGATCTGATTTTGATGCATCTCGGTTCTCCAAGAACATCCCTTTGAGAATATCAGAGAGATTCCTCTCTTGACCTTGTCCCGGAAGTTGGCCTTAGTGGCCATTGCTTCGGTTAGACGGGTGTCTGAGTTGGCGGCCTTGTCCGGCAAGTCGCCTTACTTGGTCCTCCATAAGGATATGTTGGTGTTGCGCCCACGACCATCCTTCTTTTCTAAGGATGGTCTTGGCCTTTCACCTTACGTAGGACATTGTTCTTCCGTCCTTGTGTCCTCACCCATCGCATCCCTGAGATTTTGCGCTTCATACATTAAGATGGGTACAAGCCTTACGAGTGTACCTGTCTGCTACTGTTTCCATTCGGAAATCTGTGTCTGGTCCAAAACAGGGCCGAGCGGTGTCGTCTGCCACTGTCTTTAGGTGGATCAGGCAGACCGTCATACAGGCCTATGCCCTTAAGGGGCGGGCGCCTCCCTTTCCGTTTGCGGCGCATTCCACCAAGGCAATTGGTGCTTCCCGGGCCTTCCGACATAAAGCGTCGGTTGCACAAGTGTGCAAGGCGACAACCTGGTCGTCCGTTCATACCTTTTCAAGATTTTATAAGGTTGATGTGGCTGCATCTTCGGATGCTCCCTTCGGCCGCAAAGCATTGCAGGCCGCTGTTTAATGTGGCAACTCCTCCGTTGAGGAGCTCTGCTTGTTTGGAGTGAAGTTTTGGTTGTTCCTTTGCTACCGCTCCCACCCTTCTGATACCGCTTTGGGACGTCCCACACGTTTACAGTATCCAGCTGTGTCAGTCCATGGACGATAAGAGAAAATAGGATTTTTGTACTCCCCGTAAAATCCGTTTCTCTGACGTCCATGGACTGACACAGCACCCACCCTTCCTTTTAAGGTTTGTACTGCTTTATTACGAACTGAGGCTGCAGGTGGGAGGGTAATGTCCAGAGGGACCGCCCCCTGGGCGGGGCTGTTCAGCTCTGGTTTGTTCTAGAATGTATGTTTCTAACATTCTGCCTAGATCTTCTCCTGTGAGCAGGGACATATACCCACACGTTTACAGTATCCAGCTGTGTCAGTCCATGGACGTCAGAGAAATGGATTTTACGGTGAGTACAAAAATCCTATTTTTTTTTTTTTTTTTAGGAACCTGTGACAATAATACAGTAATCGGTGCTAAAAATATGCACTGTCACTGTACTAATGGCACTGGCTGGGAAGGGGTTAACATCTATGGTGATCTGGGGGTTAAATGTGTGGCCAACATGTTTTACTGTGTATGCTGCTTTTACTAAGCAATATGCTGTTTTTTTTTACTTCTGCTTTGCAGGAAGAAAAAAAACTGCACATTAATGCTGTCAGAAGAGAGCCCTGTGTTTACCTACACAGGGCTCTCTTCAGTAATGTCCGCAGGTGCTGGTGACCAATCGGCGTCTGGCTCCTGCTGATTGGTTTGTGCTGTAGCGAATCGCAGGAGAGCTGCCTTGCCACCGTATATGTACTGTATCTGGTTGGCAAGCAGTTAATAAAGGATGACGGCACACCAGAGACCTAGTTGTGATTTCTTTATTGTTTATTGATCGACATTGTCAGAGCAGTAGAGCACAGGAATGAAAACTTCTTGTGCGCTTCATGCCAACAGGCACTTACTCACTCATAGACTTCCCTTGAATTCCAAAGTAGCCTTCCATTTCAAAGGGATAATAAAGTATATGTTTTTTTTTTGTTGTTGTTTATTTTTAAACATTTTCAGCAGTTGATTTATTCACTAAAGCTGGATATACATTATACAGTTTTTGTTGTTCAAATACCTTTTAGCTGTACCTTCAGTTATGTAGTGCAAGGGCCTGGTTGCAATTCTCTCCCTGGTTATCCCTCGACTACTGCAACTCCCTCCTCGTTGATTACCTTTTACATAGACTATTCCCCCTTCAGTCCATCATGAATGCTGCTGCCAGACTCATCCACCTTACCAACCGTTAAGTGTTCTTCACGCCTCTCTGCCAATCCCTCTACTGGCTTCTACTCCCTCAATGAATAAAATTCAAAGTACTAACAATAAATTACAAAGCCGTCCGCAACCCTGCCCCCAGCTACATCACTAAACTAGTCTCAAAATACCAACCAAACCACTCTTCAGTCCTCCCAAGACCTCCTGCTCTTTAGCCCCCTTGTCACCTCCTCCCATACGCTTCTCCCATCCTTTGGAACTCCCTACCCAAATCTGTTTGACTATCCCCTAATCTATCCATTTTTCTCAAGTCGTCTTCCAGGACGGCACAATGAGAGATGACTGGCTCCACCTGACAGGAAACACAATCAATTCAAAGAGGTTAAAGCACCCGCCCCTCCCCGTGCTCCTCAGTTCTTGATTGTGTTTCCCCACAGCGAAACCGTTTATTTTTTTCCCACAGACTGAAGGCCTGGGGCTGGAAGTCCCCCCCCCCCCCCCCCCCGGGAGCTGAGCCGAATGCCTGGGAAGCCTCTGGGCCTAGCAGGACTCTATTGTCCGTCCTGGGGGGGTATCCCATTTCTCTTCTCAGGGAGGGCAGTAGAAGAGCCTCCCTGAGCACTGAAGGACCCTAGGTGCTGGGCTGTACCTGGGACTTCAGGGGCCATCTATCCTCCTTCCTCCCCCCTACCTGTCTGGGCGTCCTTTCTGGGGGGGGGGGCTGGCAGGTCCCTCCGGTAATCCCCGCTCGCGCGGGCCGCTCGTTCTATGGCGCCGCTCTATGCAGGAGCGTATGATTGCGGCGCCATCTTCCCGGAGTCTGGGACATTCGTCCTCTAGCTTCAGGGATGACGCCATCACGCGTCGCTTCATTTCCGGTCTCCGGCAAAATGGCGACGGCCGGCGTCTGCTTACCGGCATTAACAGCGGAGGGACGCCAGGAAGAGAGGCGCCCTTTTTCACTCCTCCAGTGCCTCTGCAGTGACTTGCCCATCACACCTAAGCGGCATGGAACATGAGGAGAGGCCGACCACGGCCGCGGCTACAGAGGAGACCACTGGGGGTGAGTCAACCCAGCCAGCAGGGGTCATGATGGGGGAGGGTACCCCGACTCTTTCCCCTTGCCTGTCACAGGTTTCTTTCTAAATGCATTCCTGTGTACTCTTACATTGCAGGTGAGGACGTCACTGCCCAAGGGGTTGCTAGTCGTTCCTCTAGAGCCCCTGCCCGCTCCAAAAGATGCGGCAACTGTAATGAGAAATTACCTTCAGCCCATTCCAAGCCCTTCTGCTTCAAGTGTATCCAGAAGCTGGCGGGGAAGGAAACATCTCAGGTTATGAGAGACTTTCTCTCTGTCCAAACCCAGATGCTTGCCACCCTTAAGGATTTTCAAGCCTCCCTTAAGGCTAAAGAACCAGAGGAGTTCCTCCTCAACCAGATTAGGGAGAGGACACCCAGAATCCCTGAGATCCCTCCTGTCTCAGGACTCAGAGGCAGAAGAAGACTCGGAGATCCCTGATCAGGGACTTTCCGATGAGGGCCTGGTAGATAGTCAGGCTGAGGAGGAGGAAGAGGGCTCTAGGTCAGGAAGACAGATCTTCTCAGCTGACAACATGTAAGGCCTCCTTGGTGCAATCTACGCCTCTGAAGAAATTCAGGAGCCGACGGAGCAGGTATCTGCACAGGATAGATTGTACCGAGGCCTGGTAAGGGCCCAACCCAGAGCCATTCCGGTTCATCAGACTCTCAAAGATGTGATCCTTTGAGAGTGAAAGGAACCTGAGAGGATTCTTCTGAAATATAAAACTTGGAAGCGTAGGTGTCCTTTTAAGGGGGAGGATGAGGAGAAATTCTTTAAAGTTCCCAGATTGGATGCCTCTTTGGCACAGGTGTCAAAGCAATCCGACCTCTCCTTTTGAGGACGCGGGTAATATCAAGGAGAGGTTCCATGGTGTAATGGTTAGCACTCTGGACTCTGAATCCAGCGATCCGAGTTCAGATCTCGGTAGGACCTTCCTTTGATGGATCGCCGTACTGAGACGACCTTGTGTAGAGCCTGGGAAGCCAATGCGGCAGCAATGAGCCCCGCGTTGGCTTCAGCTTGTATAGCTAGGAACGCGGATACATGGATAGCCAAGCTAATAGGACATGTTTCCCGTGTGTCCAAGTCCAGGGGAGTCCTAGACTCTCTACAGGTGATAGGTAGCGCAGTTCCAGGACCCGCTTATGTGGACTCCCATCTGAGGGCTCCCTCCTTTTTGGTACAGGGCTTGATCAAGCTCTGTCAAGATCTACTGAAAAGGGCAAGAAGTTTCCCACCAAACCTAAAAGGGACCAAAAAAGGAGTTTTTCGAGGCCCTCAGGGTAGAAACCGCTTCTCAAGCAAGAAGCCTGCCGGTAATAGGGCACTGGCTCAGGTATGGAGTTTTCACCTGGCTTATGCTTTCCCCCTCTGAGTCTCATTCCAGGAGTCCTACAAAAACTAGGTCTCTCAGAGACCAGACTCATTCTAATTGCTCCTTGGTGGCCCAAGAGAGCCTGGTTTCCCGCTCTACAGAACTGGTCTGTAGCACCTCCCCTCCATCTACCAGTTCGGGTGGACCTTCTCGGCAGGGACCAGTCTTTCACCCAGATCCCAGCTTCTTCAAGCTGACGGCCTGGTGCTTGAGAGGCAGAACCTGCAAGAGAGGGGATGTTCCGAGAGAGTGATTAACACTCTCCTCTCAAGTAGAAAGGAGGTCACCAGACGTATCTACAGGAAGGTGTGGGGAGTCTTCTCTCACTGGTGTCTAGTGAGAAAGGTATCCCAGCAAGAAACCTCGGTCATCCTGGACTTTCTCCAGGATGGCGCCGACTTAGGTCTCGCTACCAAGACTCTAAGAGTACAGGTAGCAGCCTTATCGTATTTTTTGGACAAAAAGTTATCACTGGACCCTCTAGTTAAAAGATTTCTAATGGCCAGGGATAGATTGTCCCCGGTGCAGATCTCTAGAGTCCCGCCCTGGGACCTTACGTTAGTTTTGGAACAATTAACTAAGGCTCTGTTTGAGCCACTAGAAGATATTTCAGTTAAATTACTGACATTTAAGTTTGCTTTTCTTCTGGCAATTACTACAGCCAGAAGAATAGGCGACATGCAGGCTCTGACGATTAAAGAGCCTTTCTTTAGTTATTCTTAGGCAGGACCCCCTGTACCTCCCTAGGGTAGTGTCAAAGTTTCATAGATCACAAGAAATTATTCTTCCTTCCTTTTGTTCAAATCCACAAAATGAAAGAGAGGCCTCCTTTCATTGTCTAGATGTCAGACGGTGTCTGCTAGCTTATCTGGATAGAGTGGGTGAATTTAGGAAATCCAGCCATTTACTAATTAATTTTTTTGGACAGAAAAAAGGCCAACAGGCGTCTAGAGCATCCATATCTAGATGGATCAGACAGACAATCTCCATAGCTTATGACCAGGCTGGTAAGACAGACCCGAAAGTTAAAGCTCATTCTACTCGCTCTTTGGCAACCTCCTGGGCAGAAAGAGCCGGAGCTTCGGTGGAACAGATCTGTAAAGCTACGACTTGGTCAAGCCAGAATACATTCCTAAGGCATTACAGAGTGGAGTTGCTGTCGCCTCAGGACCTGTCCTTTGGTAGAGAGGTCCTGCAAGCAGTCGTCCCACCCTAAGGTAGGCCTGAAGCTACTTGCTTCTCTCTCATTGTGCCGTCCTGGAAGACGACTTGAGAAAGTGACCAGTTACACTTACCGGTAACTGTGTTTCTGGGAAGTCTTCCAGGACGGCAGGCCTACTTCCCACCGCTTTGGTTGATGCATTGGTTTGTATAGAGTTATTTGGGTGTGTGTTTTCTCTCTCGTGCACTGGTGTGGGTCTGTACTTTATCATAACTGAGGAGCACGGGGAGGGGCGGGTGCTTTAACCTCTTTGAATTGATTGTGTTTCCTGTCAGGTGGAGCCAGTCATCTCTCATTGTGCCGTCCTGGAAGACTTCCCAGAAACACCGTTACCGGTAAGTGTAACTGGTCACTTTAGACCAGGGATATGCAATTAGCGGACCTCCAGCTGTTGCAAAACTACAAGTCCCATCATGCCTCTGCCTCTGGGTGTCATGCTTGCTGCTGTCAGAGTCTCGCTATGCCTCATGGGACTTGTAGTTTGGCAACACCTGGAGGTCCGCTAATTGCATATCCCTGCTTTAGACGATCCCTGAAAACCCTTCTCTTTTAAAGAAGCCTATCCTGCTTCTAATTAAAGTGGTTGTAAAGGCAGATTTTTTTTATTTATTTTTTAATCTTAATGAATTAAGATAAAAAGCCCTTCTGTGTGTAGCAGCCCCCCTAATGCTCACCTGAGTCCCATCTCTATCCAGCAATGTGCACGAGTGCCTCGGCCATCCGAGTCCATTGGCTGAGACACAGCAGAGGCACCATAGGCTCCTGCTGCTGTCAAATTCAGCCAATTAGGAGAGGGGGCGGGACTGAACCACTGATCCGTGTCTGAATGGGGGCACTCGGCAGGTGGGAGGGGCCAGGAGAGCCGAAGAGGAGAATATGGGCTGCTCTGTACAATACCCTTACACAGGGCGGGTACATGTTTGTTTTTTTTTTTGTTTTTTAGAGGGGAAAAAAAAGACTTTAATACTGTTGTGGTTTTTTTTTTTTTTTTTTTTTTTTTTACTTTTTCCCTCAGCTCAACCCCCGCAGCTATTACCTCTTGTATCAATTGATCCTCCCTCCTTGGATTATAAGCTTTAATGAGCAGGGCTCTGATTCCTGTTGTACCAAACTGTAATGTCTGCCTTCATTTTGTAAAGCGCTGCACAAACTGTTGGTGCTATATAAATCCTGTATAGTAATACTACAATTGTTAGGTTTGCAATTTTTATTTGTCACAAGGTATTTGTGCAGTGGTTTTCAAACAATTTTTGGGGGGAAAAAATAATTAATTTTAAGGCAAAAAAAAACACGTAACCCAATTTGTCGATAAAATATAAAAGATGTTACGCTGATTACCGTATATACTAGAGTATAAGCCGACCCAAATATAAGCCGAGGCACCTAATTTTACCACAAAAAAACTGGGAAAACGTATTGACTCGAGTATAAGCCTAGGGTATCCATCTGCATGCCTCACTGTGCCCATGCCTCACTGTGCCCATGCCTAGACTTGACGTTTAAAAAAATACAAACAATATTCGCGCTGCTAACACATATAAGCAGCTACAATACCTGTGGAGAAAAGCAACAACAAACAATATACAAAAAATGCAGCGCTATGCGTATAACAATATATGACACCCAAGTGCTCAAAAATTAACTAAATCACAAAGGATTAAATATAAGTCCAAATGTATATAAACTCCAAATGGATGTGATGAAACATAAAATTGAATCAGTTCCAAATTATATAGGTGAATCTTCCGAAGTAAATAAGTGACTTGTAACGTAACCACCACCACGTGAAGGGGAGGCTTACCAGATGTAGTGGACCCAATGCACATATGTGTATGGGGTCAAACAGGCTGAATGTGTATATGTCCGTACATATGGAAACCAGGCCGGCACAGTGCACCCTTATGTCCAAGGTCCAAGCTCAGGAAAAAACACCAGAAGTTCAAGCCAATAGGAGTAATGGAATGGCTCACATAAAGTTCATGTGGAAAAAGAAGGGAGATGGCACATAGCGTAATAACGCAAAGGAATTTTAATGAATATAGGCAGATACACTTACATTCAATCCATGAATATAGCGCTTTGCAAAGACACTCAATGGCAGCAGTGGAGTCTCCCGACGCGTTTCGCAAAACCTTGCATCGTCTGGGGCTAGACTTGACGTTTAACATGGGAGTCTATGGAAGGGGTGCTCGGGTTTGAAAAATTGGTGCTCCTGGGCCATAGTTCCCTCAGACAACAAACTTTTCACACTTGTAGAGGAGAAATAGGGCTACATGTGTGCCAAGTTTCGAGTCCAGGGGACCTACTAGCGGCCAGTACCGGGTCCCCAAATTCACTGGAGAAATGACCGTTTAACATGGGAGTCTATGGAAGGGGTGCCCGGGTTTGAAAAATCGGTGCTCCCCCGACCGTAGGTCACCCGGATAACAAACTTTGCACAGTTATAGAGGAAGAGTGGGGCTACATGTGTCCAGAAGACCTACGGCTGGCCAGTACCGGGTCCCCAAAGTCCGGAAGATCAGGTGCAAAAAGGTGACTCGAGTATAAGCCGAGGGGGGGCATTTTGAGCACAAAAAAAGTGCTGAAAAACTCGGCTTATACTCGAGTATATACGGTAAATGGATACCAAACTAAAATTTGCACACGCCTATGCAACGGAGACAAATTATGTAAGTTTTACCATCCATAGGCGATGCTTTAAAAGCTTTTACAGGTTACCACTTGCGATCTACACAGGAGGCCTCGTTGAATTGCTGCCCATGATGATTTTTTTTTTTTTTTTGATTTTTTTTTTTTTTAATTATATATATTTTCCCCCAGTCGTCTTCCAAGTCAGCCCTTGAGAGATGGAGCTCCTCCTCACAATCAGGAAACACATTGCCATTAATTTTTCCTCCCCTTAAGAGGCGGTCCCTCAGGTCCCTGGTCAGTCTTAGGGTCCTTTCACACGGGGCGGATCCGTGCAGATCCGCCCCGTGAAGCTCCGCTTGCTCAGCGGGGATCGCTCCGTTGATCCCCGCTGAGCCGACGGATGACTGGGCGGTCCCCGCACACTGTGCAGGGACCGCCCTGTCAGAGCGCCGCTCTCCCCTATGGGGAATCGGATGACGACGGACCGTAGAGTCCGTTGTCATCCGATCCGCTCCGCCGACGGAAGGAAAAATAGGGTTTTCCTCCGTCACACTTTGGCGGATCGGAGCGGGTCGGATGTCAGCGGACATGTCTCCGCTGACATTCGTGCCTCCATAGGGGTACATGGAGGATCCGTTTCAGGTCCGCCTAAAAAAACTGACAGGCGGACCTGAACGGACCTCCGTGTGAAAGGGGCCTTAGTGTTTCCTCCGTCCAGAGGAGACATGTTGCCAAAAGGACCTGAGGGGGGGCTCCATCTCCCATGGGCTGACCGGGACAGGTGTCTGCGGGTGCAGCAGTGTGTGTCAGCAGGGCTGACTGTGTGGAGTCTCTGTGTGGCAGGGGGTCAGTGGACCTTACCGGAGCTGCATCACTGGCGTGGAGGAGGACGGTTCTTTGACCACGGGCAACCCTCCTTAGGCTGTGGGCAGGTGGTGTCCCGGTTTCGAATTTCTTCTGTGCCCAGGTGAGGAGAAAGGCGCCATTGCGGCGTCAGCGGGGGGGGGCGTGTACCCACGTCTGAACGTCGCTTGACCCGGAAGACGCGGGGCGTCACTTCCAGGTAGGAATGACGCAATCGGCATGCGCCGGGGAAGCTGGTCCAATCCCCTTAAAGGCGCGGGAAATTCGAACGGTCGGCTGGTGCTAGTAGCGTGGGCGCGGCTGCAGACGGCAGTATCGAACACACCACAGCAAGCCAGGATGCTGGAAGAGGATGAGATTCCATCGGCCCAGGCTCCAGGAGGCAAAAGCACCAGCAGGATGCAGGTAGGCACCAGTGGGTGACCTTTGTGTCCTTTGTATTGGGACAGCAGCTAGGTGGTGATGGTGCACTAGCAAGCTGGGGCCAGGGGGTTACTAAAGTCACTGGGTGTGCACTTTAGTATTGTTTGGTGCAGTGTGTATTTTTTTCTCACCGCCATGGGTCCCCCTGTGTTTATCTTTTGCCAGGTGAAACCACCTAAAGAGCCAAAGCCCACTCCCAAGAAGCGGTGTGCAAAGTGTAATACCAAGATGCCCTTGGAAAACAGAGCCGCTATGCAAAACATGCATTGACAAACTGATTGAAAAACAGTCAGATGCAGTTTATGCAAAGATTTTTGGATCCATAAGAGATGATATGGCAAACTTTTTGAGATCCTTAAAAGGTGTTAATCGCAGAAGTTAAACCTCCAGCAGTTCCTACTAGAGTTTCCTCTCCCATGGCCTCACCCAGATCAGAAGTGGCCTCAGGGTCGCACGAGTCGGTGAGAGAGCGAGCGGGCAGCAGCACAGCTAATGTTATGGCTACCGATAGCTCAGATCCAGAGCAGGAAGATGGGAGAGAAGAAAGAAAGGGACCCAAATACAAGTTATCTCTAGAAGACGTGGATGATTTGCTTGGGGCCATTTACGAAACTTTGAGCAGGAAAAAGAACTGCCTCCCAAACATGACCTGATGTACCAGGGTCTGAGGAAGAAAAAATCCAAAGTATTCCCAGTTCATCCGGTAATGTCAGATACCGTGGAAAACGAATGGGCAGACCCAGAAAGGAAACCTTTTTTTGCGGCCAGTCGCAAAAAGCGATTTCCTTTTAGTGAAGATCCAAAAGAAGTTTGGCATAAAAATCCCAAATTGGATGCGCCACTTTCTAAGGTCTCAAAAAATTCTTCATTGGCATTTGAAGACATGGGACACCTAAAAGATGGCATGGATAAAAAGGGCGACATTATCCTAAAAAGAACTTGGGAGACAAGTGTCGCTAGTCTGAAGCCAGCCCTAGCCACCACTTGCGTGGCAAGAAACTTAGAGTTTTGGCTCTCACAGCTGCAAGACCATATTAAAAATGGTACGCCTAGGGAGGAGATTCTGAATACACTTCCAGTTCTCTCCAAAGCTGTTGGTTATATTGCGGATGCATCCGCAGAATCAGTCAAGCTAGCAGCAAGGTCAGGTGGACTAGCAGTTGCAGCAAGACGTGCGATTTGGATGAAGACCTGGACAGGTGATGCTGCATCCAAAACAAGGCTGTGCAATCTCCCATTTACTGGGGATTTGCTTTTTGGTTCCGGCCTGGACGAGGCCTTGGAAAGAACAGCAGACAGGAAGAAAGTCTTTCCGGCTGAAAAACGAAAACCTTCACAAAAGAGGTTTTTTCGTGGGCGAAGAGATCGTCCCCAAGAAGAAAAGAAAGAGTACCCTAAGAAAAACTGGACAGGTCACAAGGGGAAACCAAAGAGTAATGTCCTCCTTTTTGGTTCTTCTAACCAAGCTACCAAACAATGACAACAGAGTGCCAGTAGGGGGAAGACTGGCTACCTTCCTACCTCAATGGCAGAAGGCGACAGCCAATCAATTTACTTTGGACATTATTGCAAGGGGCTACTCTCTGGAATTCAATTGTCATCCTCCAGAGAGATTTCTAGTAACGAGACTTCCCAGGGATCCAGAGAAAGCCAAGGCTCTTCCACTGTTGCTAGGGGAGATGGTGGACCAGAAGGTCCTTACTCCAGTCCCAGAGAAGGAAAAAAGAAAGGGTTTTTACTCACATTTTTGTGATCAAAAAACCTTCCGGGAAGTTTCGGTTAATACTAAACTTAAAACCGTTAAACCAAGCGATTCAATACAAAAAATTTCGCATGGAGTCCATATTTCCGGTCAAAAACATTCTACAACCAGAAACCTTCATGGCGACCATGGATCTCAGAGATGCATATCTCCACATTCCCATCCGACAGGAGTCACAGAAATATATTTGAGGTTAGCAGTGGAGATAGAGGGAAAGGAATATCATTTCCAGAGCAGAGCTCTTCCTTTCGGGTTATCCTCGTCCCCAAGGATATTCACCAAAGTGTTAGCAGAAGCTCTGGCCCCTCTAAGGTTAAAAAAGATGACCGTAATACCATACTTGGACGATCTACTATTTGCAGCGCCTTCGAAAGCACAGCTGACAAAAGACCTCACAGAAGCTCAACTGTGGTTAAAGTCACTAGGCTGGATTCTAAACGTAGAAAAGTCCAATCTGTGTCCCACTCAGAACATTCGGTTCCTGGGATATCTGCTCAACTCCATAGAACAGAAGACTTCCCTACCGGAGGAGAAAATCCAAAACCTCATCAAGAGGGTGAGTTCAATACAGAACAACCTCCCAATATCTATCGGAGCTGATGTTGGTTCTGGGTCTGATGACATCATCGATACCAGCAGTCCAGTGGGCAAAATACCATCTAAGGTCACTTCAAGTATTTCTCTTAAAAAAACAAAGAGAAGATCTGGACATGTCAGTTTTACTCCCGACATCCGTAAAAAGGTCGCTGTGGTGGTGGAGGATCCACACGAACCTAAATCGGGGTCTGGCTTGGTCATTTCCGACCTCACAGAAATTGACCACAGACGCAAGCAGTTGGGGTTGGGGAGCTCACCTAGCAGGTCAACCTTCTCAGGGGAGATGGTCCCCAGAAGAAGCCAAGGCATCTTCGAACTGGAGAGAACTTATGGCGATAGCCAAGGCCATGGAGTTTTTCCAAAACCAACTCCGAAGTCGTCACATTCTGATTTTTTCGGACAATGCCACAGCAGTGGCTTATGTGAACAAGCAAGGGGGCACAAGAAGCCCATCCCTAAGCCACATCTCCAACCAAGTTTGCAGGTGGGCAGAAGGTAATCTGCTATCACTAGGAGCAGTCCATCTAAAAGGGGAAGACAACCAAGTAGCGGACTTCCTCAGCCGCCAGGAGATCTCCCAAGAGGAATGGGTATTACACCCGGAGGTGTTCAGGGAAATTACAGCCCGCTGGGGAATGCCAAACATAGACCTGTTTGCCTCTCGGAAGAATGCTCAGGTGAAACATTTCTTCTCGCTAACCCAGCAAGATCAGCCTCTTGGGATAGACGCTCTACAAAACCCTTGGAACTTCAAGCTATGCTATGCCCTCCCTCCGGTTCATCTGATACCGCGGGTGGTAAAAAAGTTTCTACAGGAACAGACGAAACTGATACTGATCGCACCATACTGGCCCAAGAGAACCTGGTTCTCTCAACTCCTCAGTCTCTCGGCAGCAGAGCTGTGGCTTCTACCTCACAGGGAAGACCTGATGTGTCAGGGACCCCTGACAGGCCTAAAACAAGAGTTTCAAATGGGCGGCCTGGTTACTGAGGAGGACCTCTTGAGATCTAAAGGACTCTCAGATAAGGTGGTGACAACGCTTCTGAGCGTTAGGAAATCAAACACCAGAGCCATCTACAGAAAGACCTGGAGAAAATTTAACAGTTGGTGCACTGAAAATAAAAGACTAAAAATGGATACACCCACCATCCTAGAATTTTTACAACAGGGCGTTGATAAAGGGTTAGCGCTCAGTACTCTGAAAGTACAGATTGCAGCGCTATCGGTGTATCTAGAAAGGACACTACAAGAGGACACTTTGGTCTCTCGTTTTTGCAGGGCATTGGCAAAATACAAAAGGCCCAAGACACAAATGTCCCACTTGGGATTTGTCAGTGGTCCTCAGGGGAATCATTAAACCTCCCTTCGAGCCACTACAAGATGCATCTTTAAGATTATTGACTCCTAAAACAGTTTTCCTAGTAGCCATCACAAAGGCACGTAGGATGGGGGAAATACAGGCTCTATCCGTTAGAGAACCTTTTTTGAAGATTCACGACGATCGAATCGTCCTTCAAACAGATCCGGGATTTACTCCAAAAGTGACGTCAACTTTTCACAAATCCCAGGATATAGTCTTGCCTTCATTTTGCAGTTCACCCAATAACTGCAAAGAGCAGGAACTAAGTCTTCTTGATGTCAGAAGGTGTCTACTTCAATATTTAGAATTCACTAATGAATTTAGAACATCAGATGCCCTATTTGTCTTACACGCAGGCCAACTAAAGGGTAAACAAGCGCCCAAAAAGACAATAGCTAGATGGATCAAGACAGCCATATTAGAGTGCTATAGTGTCATGGAAATTACACCACCTAAAGAACTTAAAGCTCATTCAACAAGGTCTTCAGCAGCCTCATGGGCAGAAAGGGCAGGAGCCACTCCAGAACAAATCTGCAGGGCTGCAACCTGGTCAAGATTCTCGACCTTTGTTCAGCATTACAGACTGGATCTGATTTCCAGCCAGGATCAGGCTTTTGGTAGGAAAGTCCTCCAAGCCGTTGTCCCATCCTAGATTTGGTGAGTTCTTGGTTATCCTCTCAAGGGCTGACTTGGAAGACGACTGGGGGAAAAGCAGAGTTAGTTTCTTACCGGTAACTCTGTTTCTAGTAGTCTTCCAAGGCAGCACGATCCCACCCTAAAATGTCTAACCTCGTGGGGTTGTGTTGTGTATTATATCATTTCAGATTCCGGCCTTCGGTTCTCGGGGATGACTGACCAGGGACCTGAGGGACCGCCTCTTAAGGGGAGGAAAAATAAATGGCAATGTGTTTCCTGATTGTGAGGAGGAGCTCCATCTCTCAAGGGCTGCCTTGGAAGACTACTGGAAACAGAGTTACCGGTAAGAAACTAACTCTGCTTTTTTACACTGTTACCCTTTTTTTTTTTTTTTTTTTCCTCCTTTCGTCTTCCAGGACAGCTTCTGAGATGTATGGCTCCTCCCTCTGGGACAGGAAACGTGTACCAAATGTTTAAAAGGCGGTCCTTCAGGCCTCCTCTTAAGTTTTTTTGTGTTTCCTGCCTGACGGGAAGGAGCACGTAAAGGAACTTTGTGGGAAGCTCCATATCTCAGGACTGTCCTGGGAGAGCCTCTGGAAGTGAACCTACCTTTCCTGCCAGCACTCCTCTGTCCTATTGGGAAGGGAGAGTAGCGGGAGTCACTGCTGCCGTTTGCTCAGAGAGCAGTACCCCGGGTGACGGCAGATCTCGCCCCATGCCTGCTGGGTTACCTCAGGTAGCCAGGAACGGACAGACGCTGGGTAGGTGAGAGACGCCAGACCAGCTGCGCGGTTTACAGCCGACTTCCAGGCAGCATGAGGCACGAGGTGGGGCTTCTGCGTTCCACCAACAGGAAGTGACGAGAGACGTACTTCCGTACTTCTGGGGGTGCCGCAAAACTTTGTTCCGGTTTCCTGGGCACGGCAGTGACTCACAGGAATACGGAGCAGGTGAACAAGCTCAGAGAGACTGAGCGAACACCGCGAACCATGGAGGGTGCAGCAGCACAGGCAGACCCCGGTTCAACAGGCTCCGGTGCCTCTCAGGTAAGCGTGGTGAGGGCAGACCATGTCTTACTCTGGCAGGATAGGGTCATTAGGCCCCAAATACCCTCCCTGGGTGGGGAACGTCTGATGATGGGTCAGGCACTGTCTAGGCTAGCCGTGCACAGTGGTGGTGGGTGCAAGGCTGTGGATTAATTGGGATCATTTGTCTGTCTGTTTGGCTTACAGGTCAAAGCCCATGATAGGACCCAAATGCAGCCACCTAGAAAGAAATGTGCCGTCTGTGGGACCAAGCTAGGCACCAATTGGGAGAAGCCACTGTGTCCCGAGTGTGTCAGCAGCCTGGTAAAGGATGATTCAGTGACAGCTTGTCACCAGATACTGTCATCCGTAAAGGACAAGATTGCATCTACATTCCAGTCCTTTAAGGGATTAATGGATAGGATGCAGGGTCCCTCTTCATCCCTATCTAGGGCAGCAAGTATGCCTTCCTGATCAGAGTCAGGAAGAGGAAGAAGATAGGGAAAGGGTTCCCAGGTCACTAGCCTCCTCTCAAGCGGGTTCGATTCCTCCAGGACATGCAGATATAAATTGTCTCTGGATGACGTGGGGGATCTACTAAAAGCCATCTATGACACACACTAGAGATACGCGAGGAACAGGTTCAACTCTCGAAGCACGACCTGATGTACCAGGGGTCTAGTGCAAGTAAGACCAGGGTTTTTCCCGTTCACAAATCCTTGACTGAAGCGATTCTGCTGGAGTGGGAGCAGCCGGAAAAAAGGCCTTTCTTTTCGGGTAGCCTGAAGCAGAGATTTCCGTTTGAATCACATGCGACTCACCCCTGGAATAAGATTCCTAAATTAGATGCTCCCTTGGCCAAAGTCTCTAAGAGGACAGATTTGGCTTTCGATGACCTGGGGTCTCTCAAAGACCCTATGGATAAAAGAGGGGACTTGCTGCTTAAAAGGGCCTGGGATGCCTCTTCCATTTGTTTGAAACCAGCTCTTGCAGCTACTTGCGTGGCCAGAAATTTAGAGTGTTGGCTTACGCAACTACAGGCTCACATTTCAGCCGGTACTCCTAGACAACAACTTTTAAAGTCCTTTCCACTACTATTCAAAGCAGTCGGCCGCTTTAGTGAATGCAGCTAGAAGGGCTGTGTGGCTTAAAACCTGGACAGGGGACGCTGCCTCTAAGCTAAAACTTTGCGGGCTACCATTTTCAGGTGACCACCTGTTTGGGCCCGGCCTCCAGGAGGCACTTGAAAGGACTCGAGATAGGAAAAAAGCATTTCCCAAGAAAAAGAAGTCAGAAGGGAAACGTCTTTTTTGAGGCCCCAGGCAACAGACCCGGCAAGAGAGGGAGGACCATCCCAAAAAACATTGGACGGGCCACAAGGGGCGAGGAAGAGGAGGAATCCTATTTATTCCTCCTCGAACCACCCCAAAACCTCAGCGACTCTTGTGTCCCGGTGGGAGGAAGATTAGGGGAGTTCCTCCCACAGTGGACCACATCGACTTCAAGCCCGTTCATATTGGACATCATAAAGAACGGCTACAGATTGGAGTTCGATTCAATGCCCCCCTCAAGTTTTCAGGTTACACAACTACCCAGGGACAAAGAAAAAGCAGAAGCCCTAAGTTTGTTACTGGGGGACTTGGTGGATCAGAGTCCTGATTCAGGTGCCCCAGACAGAGCGCGGACAGGGAGTATACTCCCATGTGTTTGTTGTAAGGAAGCCATCGGGGAAGTTTAGTTTAATCCTGAATCTGCACCCCCTGAACAGGTTTGTGAGATACAAACAGTTCAAGATGGAGTCAATCTTTACAGTATCAAAGCTACTATTCCCAGGCTGTCACATGGCTACTCTAGATCTCAGGGATGCCTACTTACACATCCCTATCCATCGGGGATTTAAAAAATATCTCAGGCTGGCAGTCAGAGTAAATTCAGAGATCCTGCACTTCCAGTTCCGAGCCCTCCCCTTTTGGTCTGTCCTCCTCGCCAAGAATTTTCACGAAAGTTCTGGCAGAGGCCCTAGCCCCGTTTAAAAGTCAGGGCTATTACGGTGATCCCATATTTGGACTATCTCTTGTTTGTGGCCTACTCTTCCTATCAACTAGAGAAGGACTTGCAGGAGGCGCAGAGTTTCCTTGCCTCTCTAGGGTGGTTAATCAACACGGACAAATCGCAACTGATACCATCTCAGGAAGTCCTGTATCTGGGATACAAGATTTCTTCAGTGCAGATGAAGATCTTTCTCCCCAGGGAAAAAATCATGAAAGTGGATCAGGCAGTAGCCCAGCTCCAATCCAATTGGTTAGCTACGATCAGAGATAATGAGGGTACTGGGTCTGATGACAGCATGTTTCCCAGCAGTCCTTTGGGCGAGATTTCACCAGCGAACTTTACAGGGTCACATGCTCCGTTATTGGGACGGCAGCAGACAAAACCTAGACTTCCAGATTCCCCTCTCTTCCAAGGTCAAGAGGACTCTTTGGTGGTGGCGAGCCCAGCACAACCTGGACAAGGGTTTGGCCTGGACCCAGCCTACGGTCACAGTAGTGACGACCGATGCCAGTGCTTGGGGCGCTCATTTGGAGGAAACCGTAGCCCAGGGGGCATGGTCACCGGTAGAGGCCAGTTGGGCATCAAACCAGAGGGAACTTCTGGCTATCCTGGGAGCGATAGAGGCGTTCCACTCATGGATAGGCGGACAGCATCTGCAAATCCAAACGGACAATGCGGCAGCGGTTGCTTATCTGTACAAGCAAGGGGGGACCAGAAGCCTCGCTTTGCAAGGTATAGCCAACAGGATCTTGTCCTGGGCAGAGGTAAACATATCATCTCTATCAGCCATTCACCTGAAGGGCTCCCAAAATGTGCTGGCAGATTTTATGAGTCGTCAGCACTTAAGTCAGGACGAGTGGGCTCTCAGCGAGGAGGTGTTTGGAGAGATTGTCCAGGGCTGGGGACAGCCGGAGGTGGACCTCTTTGCCTTGGAGAAGAACAAAAAGTTGGCTCAGTTTTTCTCCATTCATCCAGGGGATCAGGCCATAGGGATAGACGCATTTGTCAGTCCTTGGCAGTTCAGTCTGTTATGCCTTCCTTCCAGTGAGCTGATTGCGGCGGTTCTTCAAAAGTTTCTGACAGAAGCGACGGACCTCATCTTGATAACACCATTCTGGCCAAGGAGGCCTTTGGTTTGCCAGTCTAAAGAGACTGGCCATTTTTTCCCCACTTCATCTTCCGGTCAGGAAGGATCTAATTTCCCAGGGCCCTATTCTGCACCCACAGATGGAGAAACTGGGTCTAACAGCTTGGTATCTGAGGAACAGTTACTGAAATCGCAGGGATTTTCAGATAGTGATTAAAACTCTTCTGGAGTGCCGTAAGCCGGTAACTAGGGCAATATATGCCAAGGTTTGGAAAAGATTCAATTCCTGGTTGGAAGAGCAAGGGCTCGACCATCCGGGGGTTCTAGCTATCCTGGACTTTCTGCAAGCAGGGGTAGAGTTGGGCCTTTCTCCTAGTACTTTAAAAGTTCAAGTGGCAGCCTTAGGTGTTTTCCTGCAGACCTCACTGCAGCAGAATCAATTTGTCAAAAAAAAATTCAAAGCTCTGGCAAGGTCTAGGCCAGTGAGGGTGACGACCTGTCCCACCTGGGATCTCTCCTTAGTTCTCAAAGCCCTTACTGGTAGGCCCTTTGAACCCCTGGTGGAATCTCTATTGAAATGGGTAGTATTAACCACTTGCTTTCTGGGCACATTTACCCCCTTCCTGCCCAAGCGAAATTTCAGCTTTCGGCACTGTCACGCTTTGAATGAAAATTACGCGGTCGTGCGACGTGGCTCCCAAACAAAATTTGACATCCTTTCCCCCCCCACAAATAGAGCTTTCTTTTGGTGGTATATGATCACCTCCTGCGGTTTTTATTTTTTGCGCTATTAACAAAAAAGAGCGACAATTTTGAAAAAAAACTAACTTTTTTGCTATAATAAATATCCCAATTTTTAAAAACAAAAACATTTTCTTTCTCAGTTTAGGCCGATACGTATTGTTCTACAATAAGCGTATAGTGATTGGTTTGCGCAAAAGTTATAGCGCCTACAAAATAGGGGATAGAATTATGACTTTTTTTTTATTAGTAATGGCGGTTATCTGATTTTTGTCAGGACTGCGACATTATGACGGACACATCGGACATTTTTGGGACCATTCACATTTATACAGCGAACAGTGCTATAAATGTGACTGTCAGGGAAGGGGTTAACACTAGGGGCGAGGAAGGGGTTAAATGTGTTCCCTATTAGTGATTCTTACTGTGGGGGGAGAGGAGTGACTGGGGGAGGTGACCGATCTGTGTCCCTATGTACAAGGGACACAGCATCTGTCTCCTCTCCATGACAGGACATGGATATCTGTGTTTACACACAGAGATCCACGTCCTTGTCTGTGTAACGGCCACCAGGCACGCGCATCGGCACCGCAGTGAAGCGGCAGGCGATCGCGCGCACCATGTGGCCGGAGGAGCCGAGGTCGTCAATAGACGTCCTCCCGGCCCTGAGGAGCCGCCTTGTGGCCGTCATTTGACTATGGCCCGGGCTCCAAGCGGTTAAAAACAGTTTTTCTGATCGCCATCACATCAGCCAGACGGGTGAGTGATTTGCAAGTGCTCTCGATTCGGGAGCCTTTTTTGTTGTTGTAAGAAGACAGGGTCATACTCAAGACAGACCCCAGTTTTCTCCCCAAGGTAGCGTCTACGTTCCATAGGACGCAGGACATAGTTCTACCGACTTTTCTTTCTACCCCAGAAGCAGATGAAACTTCTAAGTTTATTTGACTGTCACCAGTAGCTTCAGAAAGTCAGACTCCCTTTTTGTTAATTTTGCGGGGGCCCGCAAGGGTTATAAAGCATCCAAATCTTCCATTGCCAGATGGATTTGAATGGCAATTATAGAACCTTATGGGTTGGAAGGGGTTCAAGCTCCATTAGTCAAAGCACATTCGGCTAGGTTAGTCTCTAGTTCATGGGCTGAGAGGGCTGGCACCTCTTCAGAGGACATCTGCAAGGCAGCGACATGGTCCAGTTACTCTACGTTTGCCAAACATTATCGTCTGGATCTATTGTCCGATAAAGAACAGACATTTGGACGAAGGGTCCTCCAGGCAGTGGTCCCGCCCTGAAAAAGTAAGTTCCTTGCTTATCTCAGAGGCTGTCCTGGAAGACGAAAGGAGAAAACCGGAGTTAGACTTGCCAGTAACTCTTTTTCTAGGAGTCTTCCAGGACAGCCTGGTTTCCCACCCGGTGTTTATATTATTGACTGATGTTGGAGATGTGTACTTACGTTGTGTTAGTATGTTATGTCTTTTCAGAGCCTTCCGGTAGTTCTTGGTTAAACTGAAGAGGAGGCCTGGAGGACCGCCTTTTAAATATTTGGTACACGTGTTTCCTGTCCCGGAGGGAGGAGCCATACATCTGAGGCTGTCCTGGAAGACTCCTAGAAAAAGAGTTACTGGTAAGTCTATCTCCGTCCTTGGTTGGTTGATTAGGACTCCTGGTGGGATGGAAGATCCCAGTAAAGCTGCGGGAGGGTAGGTGGATGTCCCCTCTTGCTGCTTGTAAAAGCAATCCAGCAGCTAGTTGGCCACTAGGATTGCTTTTACAAGAGAGCGGACCGTCAACTCTAAAAAAATAAAAATAAAGTACCAGAATGGTGTACAAGTGTCACTGGTCGGTAATGGTTAATGCAGAAGAATGCATTAAAGTGGTTGTAAGCCCAAAAAAAAAAAAAAACCTGCAAGACAAAGGCATAATGAGCTAGTATGACTAGCTTATTATGATTTACTTACCTTAGATCGAAGCCGTAGGTTTAGGAGATATTGCAAATGCCTACAGGTAAGCCTTACTCTAGGCTTACCTGTAGGTAAAACTTGTCAGAGTTTACTTTCATTTTAAGGTACCGTATATACTCAAGTATAAGCCAAGTTTTTCAGCCCTTTTTTTAGGGCTGAAAATACCCACCTCGGCTTATACTCAAGTCGGTGTACCCGAATACTTGACAGGCGTCCATTTTTTTTTTTTTTTTTTTTTAAAGTCGAGGCTTCCTCCTGGCGTTCCGTGATAAGCATTTTACACTGTGTTCTGCCTATCTTGTCTTGTCTTGTCCGAGGATGAAAGAATGTCCGTGATTGGCGGAACACTGAACACAGTGTCTGCTGGGAAACTGAGTCCGAGGATGAGAGGACCTCCGTGATAGGCGGAACAGTGTGTCAAATGCCGATCACGGAACGGAATGCCAGGAGGAAGCCGCGACTTTTAAAAAATGGACGCCTGCCAAGAATTCGGGTACTCGGGCACAGTGAGGTTGCAATGGGCACAGTAAGGTATGGCACATGGGTATGGCACAGTGAGGTTGCAATGGGCACAGTGAGGTATGGCACAGTGAGGTTGCAATGGGCACAGTGAGGTTAAAAATGGGCATTGTTGACCCTCTTTTCCGCTTACAGTAGCTGCTGCATTCTCACCCTAGGCTTATACTCGAGTCAATACGTTTTCTCTTTTTTTTTTTTTTTTTTTTTTGTGGTAAAATTAGGTCTTTGGCTTATACTCGCGTATATAAGGTAAAAAAAAACTTTTGACTTTGGAATCGCATTAATTCCAAAATTTAACAATCAAGGGCTATCTGAAGGACAAGACCTTAAAACCATACAAACGGTATTGTCTCTTGCATTCACTAATCAAAAGTGTACATCGGGCAGGTTGGTACTAATTATTTTATTTTCTTTCCCTCCTGAATTTTGTATCTGACCAGGTCAAATGCACCCGTCAGTAAATTGAGAATGATTTCAGAAGCGACAAAAACTGTTAAATTTTTTATCTTACAGATGAATACACAATCATTCTTGTGAACCATTTGGAGCCATCAGTTTTGTACACCACTCAAAAAAGCAATGGATAATGTGCCAGAGTTATATGAAATATTCAAAGGAGAGGTAAGCATATTAAAGTTACCAAAATAATGAAAGTGATATTAATGTCCTATTTTTAATTTATTTGTAAAAACAAACATGTCCTAGGCTCTTGTGCACATCGCTGGATCGCGTTGGGGCTCAGGTAAGTATTAAGGGGAGCTGCTGCACACAGAAGGTAAAAAAAAAAAAAAATTGCGCCTTTAGAACCACTTTAAAGTGTATCTAAACCCAAAACCAAAAATGTAATATATTGTAGGTTGGTGTGGTGATTGCATTCATTTATTTTTTATTTTTTCCGTGTATTTTTTGTTTTGCCCTTCTCTTTACATTTTTTTTTCTCTTAGTAATCCTGCAAATAACATGTCATGTCCCAGGATGGCTACATCACTCTTCCACTGTATCTATGGAAGTAGCCATCTCTGTATCTCTTTCACTCTATTACATGGGGGGCCAGGGCATTTGGTAGATTACTGAAAATGGTTAGGACGGAAGTTAATCTTCAGTGCAATTCACAGGAGGTGGCAAGGACACTGCATTTCTTTCGATCAACTGGTATTTGCTGAAAATGTTGGCATGTAAAAGAAAGCCAATGCAACCACCACATCTAAGCACTGAGCTGCAATATATTGCATTGTTCTTGGGTTTAATTATCTTTTTAAGTAGGACTGTTCAACCTCTTATGTGCTTTTAACCTGCATAGTTGTGCTGCATCCAAATAGCTAGGACAAAGTAATTTAAAGTACTTATTGTACACCCTGACTTGGGATGTGTTCCTCATGCAGTGAATTTTTTATTTATTTTTATATCTGCAATGATTTGTGCATACATCATAAGGCATGGGTGCCCAACCGCTGGCCCGCGGCGTCCTCTGATGTGGCCCGCCACCTCCTGCTCTGGGATGGCGGGTCAGCAAGCCCAGATTGTGGGTTTCCTACATGCCATCCCCGAGCATCAGTGAGACGATCCGAGCCGGCACTGGAGGAAGCATACGGCTGCTGTAGAGAGCAGAGCTGATGCTTCCTGTATAGCGCCAGCTTCTGTCTCAGGCGGAGTGATACCAAATGTGTCCCCCGCCTGTGACAGTTCCCAGCGCGATACAGGAAGCATCGGCTCTGCTCTCTACAGCAGCCGTATGCTTCCTCCAGCGCCTCTCCTGTCACACTGATGGCAGGTATGGGGGATCAAGAATCCGCCACCAGTACCCAGAAATACCAGCCAGAAGTACCACAGAGCAGTACCCAATAGTACCCAGAAGTACCAGCCACCAGTACCCACAAGTACCAGCCAGCACCACCCAGCAGTATCAAAATGTACCCAGAAGTACCAGCCAGCAATGCCCACAAGTACCAGCCACCAGTACCCACAAGCAGTACCAAAAATTACCCACCAGTACCCCGAAGTACCAGCCAGTGGTACCCACCAGTACCAGAAAGCAGTACCAGCCAGCAGGACCCACCAGTCGTACCCGCCCTGAAAGACAGCCAGCAGCAGCCACCAGCCATACCCATCTAGGAGACCGCAGCAGCCAGCAATCCCTATGGAATCCTGAAGAAGTGAAGATTGAGGTCAGTTAAGGTGCAGGTAAACCCCAGTGCATCAGTGTGAAGGCAGCTTTAGACTCCTTTCACGTGATGACCTCTATAGAGCGGCAGATTTAAACTGACCTGCGTCCTTTTACACCCGCCTATCTCCAATCTGCTTAAAAAAACAGAAGGGAATCCGTCCCCTTCTGTCTGGGTGGATCGGAGAGCCCATAGAGTAGAGCGGACTGTGTCCCTGTCTGGTCTGCATATGCAGAGTGGATACAGACCTGTCATCTGCCCGCTCTACTCATTGTGGCCCACAACCAGCTGCCAAGTCGCTAAAGTGGCCCTTGCTCTTCAAAAGGTTGGGCACCCCTGTCATAAGGCATCTTTTTCTGGTACTGTGGCTAAGGGAGTATTCACTACTTCATAGCTACCCCACAGTTTGGTCATTATCTTTAATGCAATTGTACACTGCATTATGGGGGGGGGGGGGGGGGGTGGAACTATAATGGTTTGGGGGTTAAGTGTGTGTGTGTGTGTGTGTGTGTGTGTGTTTATAGTGTATGTTTGTCTATAAAAGTGGGGAAAATTATATATAGGTGAAACAAGTTAGAGGGGGCATTCCTGATAGGTGGAGAGCCAGCTGAAGCCACTTTGCGATAATTTGTTTTGTGATTTACTATATTGGTGTGCGGTCTTGGGAATCGCTTGTAACATTAAGCCCTGGTTCACACTGGGCTGCGGGAATGAAGCCGTGTGATTTCAGTCCCGATTTCGGCCGCGATTACAGAGACATCTGCACAGATGTCAATGTAAATCGCGGGCCGAAATCGCAAAAAGTAGTACAGAAACTACTTTTTGAAATCGGTGCAGCGCTGCAGATGTGGCGTCACACCGATTAGGACGATGCAAATGCCGCCAATTTGACATGCCAAATCGCACCACTGTGAACCAGGGCTCAATACAGGCTACACATGACACTATAGAGGGATTTGCTAAAACTGGTGCACACAGAATCTGGTGCAGCTGTGTATGGTAATCAGTCAGCTTCTTGGTTCAATACAAGCTGAGGTAAGCTGATTGGTTACTATGCACAGCGGCACCAGATTCTGTGTACTAGTTTTAGAAAATCTCCCCATATGGGTTTTATAACAAGAGCATGTGTTTTTTAGAGACTCTGCCTTTGATTGAAACACTGGCCATAGCTGATGGGAGTGTGATAGAATGATATGCACCACTCCGCTGACTCCATCCCATATGTTTGTGTAAATTTTAGCTTGAGCTGTTGAGCTCTATAAACAAACTTTATTTTTATTTATTTTTTTAAGCAGGGGATTGGTAATAAATACTGTAAAACCTGTAAATGGGAATCTGAAGCTTCATCTTATGGCTGAATATAAAAAAACAATTTTTTGTATGCAATATTCCATATTTATAGTATGTTAATAGTTTTAATGCAGTTAAACCAATCTCTTTTCTGTAGGTTGCAAATGTCACAGATTATGGAGCATTTATCAAAATTCCAGGTTGCACAAAGCAAGGTGAGGCCCACTGGCGCGCGTGTGCGTGCGTGTGTGTGTGTGCAAATAAAATAAATTTTTTTTTTTTTTTGCTCACTTACCAGGCCTTGTACACAGAACACACATGTCGTCTTCTCATGTTGACCGTCCTTCAGAAGTTGTAGACGTTGGTGAGAAAGTGTGGGTGAAGGTTATTGGTAACGAGGTACTACATTAAATTTTTTTGCATGCAAAGTTCATTCTGTTACTATAAATATTCATGGCCTCAAAAAATTGACAAAAATAATCAAGCATCCAATTTACCATAATGATGTTTGCCGTCCTAGGCTGTGCTTATTTTTAGTCAGGAAATATATGTGTGTGTGTGTGTCACACAGATCTTCTACCCCCTCTTACCTTCCTTGCAGGGGGCATTAGACACACCATGCCACATGCCCGCATCCTCTGGATTAGAGGTCAGGCGGTGTTCTGTATTTGGGTCCCGCAGCGAGTTGCCTCTATAGTCTAGAGGGGAGAACCAGTGGAAGGAAGCAAGTCTTTACCTTTCCCAAAGAAGGTCAATGTCCACACAACACTTCAACTCCAACAAGAGTTTATTTTCTCTTTTTGCTTCAGTATCCAGAAAGTTGGAGAGAAAAGGGGTTAGCAGAATAGGATAAATTCAGGCACACTCTTGGCTTCGTCGCCACTCGGTCCCGAGTGGATACAGCTCACCTGGATAGTCGCTCAATGGCACTAGCAGCCGGCATGAAGCTCGAACAGTGACTTAGTCCCCTCCAAGGACAAAGTCAAGGAGATCCCTCCTTAAGTAACGACACTCCACAAGGCAGTCTGCGCAGAAAGAAATCCTTCACTCCGACAGGTCACCAGGCCTCTCCCGAGGCAGCAATCTTGTATTACTCGTCTCCTCTATGGGACCGATCCTCCCCCGGTTTCCTCTGTCAGAGCGTTCGCCCTCACCTAGGCTCCCTGGGTTTCCTTTCTGGTTGTAGATCCAGTTAAAGGTACTGGGCCTACCTGGAACTCCGCAGCCTCGGGCTGAAGGTGCCCGAGACTCCTTAGTCAAAATTGGGCGCACCCCCCCCCCCTTAGAGGGGGGCACTCCTCCGGGTACAGGTCCCCGGGCGCTCAGGTTGAACAATGGCGTCTGCCCCTTATATACCCTCTCCCGGCATGCACAGCAGGCCGAAACCGCCCACCGCACGGCAGCCGAGAGAGGACATCCAATAGCCACTCCATCACCTGTGGTTCAACCCCGGGTATAAGTGACAGCACCACCTATATGCCTAAAGGGGAACTGCACGCCAGGTGACACAGCAGCAAGGCAGAGTCCAAACAATTAGAAGACCCGAGCCAACTACCACTCAGGTCACCACTAAATTTAAGCATAGCGACCCCCCTAGTAGTAGTCCACACACACACATACATATAATTGGTTTTATTTTTTTTATAGCTTGCATTTGAACATAGAGTGCTTCTGTATATTCTAACTGGAATAGGTTTAGATCAGTCTCTCTATGAAGTTCTTTCTTCATGTATCCTTTCATTAAAACTGAGCACTTTGCAAAATGTACCTTTTTTTGCATTTTAGCAAAGTCACTAAGTGAGGAAATCTCTCAATATGACCATGGAAGGGTGATTTTTAGCTCCACCTTTGGCACAATTATGATATTTTTTGCTTGGCTTTTTTAATGGAAAATCTTTTGCAGAGCTGGTCTGTAGTACTGGTGTCAGGGTTATATGGAATTGTTTATCCATCCAGCATAATGTGTTTGTCAGTGCAGCAGTGTTTGAGTATGTGTCAAAATTGAATTTTATATTTGCTCCGAGTACTACATGTTAGTGCTTCGTATCTAATGAATATTGTTCGAATCCGTGTTAAATCTAGTTCCTGGTATCTGTCAAGCTTCCTGGCTGGAGGCTCTGATTTATAAGATAAACCCTCTTAATTCAGTATATGTCATGCTGAGGTTTGACTGGGTCTAAATGGCCTGTTCTGTGCCCTCTTTTTTTTCATTGCAGGGAGATGGTAAGGTTCAGTGGTTGGCGGTTAGCTATTGGGCACGTGCGATGCGTGCCCGTTTTTGCTATGACTTAATTTATGCTCCAGCTGTGAGGAACTGGGCCTGTTTAGCATTAATGGCCAAGTTCTCCCTGAATGCTTTTCCCATACACTCACCATACACCCTCACCTTTTCTATGTTGAAAGAAATGAGGAGCAGTCCATTGCTTTGTAATAGTGGACCCTGCCTCCACGTTCTTATTCTGAGCTGCCGTAGGCTGTTTTATGCTTTGTTACTGCGAGGCAAAAACCCAGCCTCCAGACGTTCTAATCGCTCACCTAAAGGATGCTCTTTCTCCCTACATCGCAGCTGTTTTTCTAGAGTTGTTTGGTATCAACTCGCAGACGTGATCAAGGCATCACTATCGCTACTCATGTCATTAATTTCATTACCATCCTAAAAAGGGGAACATGCTGGGCATATGGTGTGCCTTCTTTGCCTGGAAACATTACGTGTCAACTATGCCTTGACTCATTCAAGATAAAGGATCAGATTTGTGGAAGGTGTGCTTATACATTCTGGCAGTGGAGGAAAATATGCAACCATATGAGACAACAAACCTTACTTCTAGTTCCACAAAGCTAGCGGCAGTGGCAGTGTCAGGCCCAGTACATGCAGAACCGGCCTCCTTAGCCAGTGTGACTGTGTTGGCCCAATGGTCTCCAAACTGCGGCCCGTTGCCTGCCTTTATCTGGTCCTTGGGAATTCCTCCCACAGATCTAAAATGCTATTACTCTGACTGATATAAATGTTGAAACATTATTTCCCCCAGTCGTCTTCCAGGTCAGCCCTTGAGAGATGCAGTTCCTTCCTCCAAACAGGAAACACATCGCCAATTTAGTCCTTTTAATGAGGTCCCTGGCCAGTCTAAAGCCTGGTACACACGATCGGATTTTTAGCGGACAAAGTGTAGGACTTTTGTCCGAAGGGCGTTGGCCGTGAGCTTGTTCTGCATACAGACGGCAGAACTTTTTCAGTCAACATTCACAAAATTAGGTGGTTTTTCCACTTTTTAGCGCCACCCTTTGGGCAACTTCTGCTATTGTTGTCTTATGGTTAGCATTGGTTCGGAGCATGCGTGTTTGTACTTTGGATTTTAGTCCGACGGACTTGTGTACACACGATCGGATAATCCGACGGAACACATTTGTTGTCGGACTATTTGAGAGCATGACCATCCAACAGTTTGTAAATTCCGACAACAATTGTCCGATGGAGCATACAGACGGTCGGATTATCCAACAAAACACTGCCATCACACAATTGTCGGAATATCCGATTGTGTGTACAGGCCTTTAGTGTTACCTCCATCAGTAGGAGACAGGTTGCCTGATAGCACCGTATTGGCCGAAGAGAGCCTGGTTCTCTCAGATCCTCAGTCTCTCAGCAGATGAGCCTTGTCTACTTCCTCTCAGGGATGACCTAATGTGTCAGGGACCCCTAACAGCCCTCAAGCAAGAAAGCTTCAAGTGGGCAGCCTGGTTACTGAGGAAGACCTCCTGAGATCGAAAGGACTCTCAGCTAAAGTGGTGGCGATGCTTTGGAGAGCCAGGAAACTTAACACCTGGGCCATCTACAGAAAGGCCTGGAAAAAAAAATGTAACAGTTGGTGCGCTGAGAATAACAGACAAAAGATGGATGCACCAGCTATCTTAGAATTCCTACAGCAGGGTGCTGCTAAACGTCTAGCGCTCAGTACGCTGAAGGTTCAGGTGTACCTAGAATGGACACTACAAGAAGACGCGTTGGTCTCTCAACTTTGCAGAGCGTTGGTTAAATACAGACCACCTAAAACACAGAAATGTCCCACATGGGATCTGTTGGGGGTGCTTAAGGGGGATAATCAAAGGCCCCTTTTGAGCCTCTACAAGAGACATCTTTACGCCTGCTGACATTCAAAACTCTTTGTTGTGGCTATCCCTACAGCGCGTAGGATAGGAGAACTTCAGGCTCTGTCTGTCGGAGCCTTTTCTCAGAATCCTTCTTCAAACGGACCCTGGATTTATACCGAAAGTGATGTCAACTTTCCACAAATCCCCAGGATATAATACTAACTTAATTTTGTAGTTCACCAAATAATAGTAAAGAACAAGAACTAAGCTTATTGGATGAAAGAAGATGCCTACTGCAGTACCTTGAGGTTAAAAATGAGTTCAGAGCCTCAAACACTATTCATCCTGTATGCAGGAAAACAAAAAGTTAAAAGCTGGATCAAGTCGGCTATACTGGAATTCTACAGAGTTATGAAAGTAAAGTAACGCCGCCAAAAAATTTAAGGGCTTCGGCAGCCTCATGGGCGGAGAAGGTGTGAGCCACCCCAGAGCAAATTTGCAGGGCAGCAACTTGGTCAAGATTCTCTACCTTTTTGTTCAACATTACAAACTGGATCCGATATCCAATCAGGACCAGGCTTTTGGCAAGAAAGTCCTCCAAGCTGTTGTCTCACCCTAGTCTGGTGAGTACTTGGTTATCCTCTCAAGGGCTGACCTGGAAGATGACTTGGGGGGGGGGGGGGTTGGGTCTTACCGGTAACTCTGTTTCCAATAGTCTTCCAGGGCAGCACGATTCCACCCTAATGTTTAACCTTGTGGGGTTGTGTTGTGTTTTATGTCTTTTCAGATTCCAGGCTTTGGTTCTCTTGGACCAGGGACCGCCTTAAAAGACTAATTGGCAATGTGTTTCCTTTTTGGAGGGAGGAACTCCATCTCTGAAGGGCTGCCCTGAAAGACTACTGGAAACAGAGTTACCGGTAAGACTAACTCCGTTCTTCTTTCACTGACGACAAAGTGCACTACTTTTTTCCTTGATGATGCGCACCTTCCCACTGCCACCAACGATGGGGCACAATTCCTCCTACTGACCACAGGCACTGTGGGGGTGTTTTTTTTTTATTTTTATTCCCACTGACCACAGACTAGCCACCCTGAAGGACCGTGAACTGGCCCTTTTTGTTTTAAAAGTTTGGAGACTGTGTTGGACAACAATGATCAGCAGTCAGAGCCTTTAAGTTTGACTTTTCCATAGTGGTGCCCTTCGTGGCTGCAGTAGAGGAGACAATTGAGTGTGAAGAAGTAAAATCACAGTGAATGAAGGTGCATAAACATTTTATACCAATCTGAAAAAGGCTCCTTTCCCATAATGCTGGGGTTCAAGGAGTTAATTTAAGGACAGCAACAGTCTATCTACGTCCTACTTCAGTCAGATGGCAAAATACTTCTGAACATCAGTATTCAGATGCAGCCAGGACTTTGCACTATGGCTGCATACACAAACTGGATGATTAGCTGAATAAAAGTTTGTGTGCAGCCAGAACCACTGTTCCTGAACAGGATATGTCTGTGTCCAGGGCCAGGCAAAGCCCCAAATCAAATATAACTGCTCAGATGAGCAGTTTGAATGTTAACAGCTGTGGCGCCAGCCATTGATTTGTACAGGGTACAAATCTGGGTGTGCCGCTGATTGCCATGGCTGTTCGCACACATGTATGCATGTTCGTTTCCTCGCCGGTTAGAATTGCCAGCAGCCAACCTATATGGGCCCTAGAATGAGAAATTCTGAACAAATTACACAACCTGTATCCGAAGTCTGAGCACGTGGGATTTTCCCCCAGAGATTAACCACTTGACCACTGGGCACTTAAACCCCCTTCCTAACCAGACCAATTTTCAACTTTCGGTGCTCTCAAAATTTGAATCACAATTACTCAGTCATGCAACATTGTACCCATATGAAATTTTTATTTTATTTTTTTTCCCCCACAGATAGAGCTTTCTTTTGGTGGTATTTAATCACCGCTGGTTTATTTTTATTTTTTGCTCTATAAAAGAAAAAAGTCTGACAATTCTGTAAAAAAAATGAATTTTCTCTTTTCATCCATGGACGGACACAGCTCCTCAAATCTTGACCATTGGGTTATGTTCCTGTTCTATAGGAGAGGACTAGGCAAAACATGTTGGATATTTAATACATGTTACTTTAACAGAGTTAAACAGCCCCGCCCAGGGGGCGGTCCCTCCGTACATAACCCTGCAGTCAGCAGCTTCAGTTTTTTTTTCCTGCCTAGTAGAGAAGGACCTGGCTCCCTTTGGGCCCAGAGTCCTGAAGACATTTTTTACTTTTTTTATTTTATTTTTTAGAATCTTCTATTAACTGCCGGCTGGGCATGACAGGCAGGATAATATAGATCCTTGCAGTTCCGCCAGTCCGGCCATCAATCGTGAGCAGGCCTTGGCTACGTGCGGGGTCGGCCACGACATACCCCATGGCTCCAGGGGTGGCCGGTGAGCTTATATGCTCCCAGTGTTCACATATGACTGGGCTGCTTGCTGTCTGTCACAGTGGACCGGGCCGACAGCTACTCCGTACTGCTTGGTTGTAGGTCTGTCGGGAACGCCCCAGCAGGTCCTCGCAAGGACGGGTAAGTACAGTTCCTCCTGCTTCGTGGAATGGAACAGCTGGGCATTCCCGGGGGGTTGGTTAGGGGGGTCTCCTGTCCTCCCTTCCTCTCCCTCTGTCCCCCCCCTTCTTTTTTTCCTCGCCTTGCAGGGCCTGCTACGTCGGCCGGGGTATACCTGAGGGGGATTCCGTATCCCGGTTTGGGGCTGTGGGGGCGTCCGGGTCCGCTCTCTGTGGGGGGTGGTCTGCCTCTGGGAAGTCCCCATTCAGTATCTCTACGGCCTTCTCGTCCACCTCAGGTGCTTAGGCGCCATTTTTTTGAAGCGCCGACGCCATTTCTCTTATAGTCCATGGACTGACACAGCTCTCATACTGTTTACGTGTGGGTATATGTCCCTGCTCGCAGGAGAAGATCTAGGCAGAATGTTAGATGTTGGAAACATACATTCTAGAACAAAACCAGAGCTGAACAGCCCCGCCCAGGGGGGCGGTCCCTCCGGACATAACCCTCCTACCTGCAGCTAGCAGACTCAGTTTTTTTTCTGCCTAGCAGAAGACGTGGCTCTCTCAGGAGCCAGTCTCCTGGAAGATTTTTATTTTTATTCCTTTGGGAATTTTATTTTATTTTTGAGACCTTCAATCAACTGTCGGCTGGGCAACAGGCTGGGTACACTGGTATCCTCGTAGTCTTCCCTGTCCGACCATCGAGCGTGCTGATCCTCGCCTTGTGTGCGTGAGACTCAGTTCACGACATGCCCCATGACTCCAGGGGTGGTCGGGTTGCTTTTATGCTCCCGCGGTCCTCTCAAGATTGAACAGTACCTGTCTGTATCTTTCTCGGTGGACCGGGCCGACAGCTACGCAGTACTACTCTGTGATAGGTCTGTCTGAAACAAGCCAGTGGGTCCCTCTGGGACGGGTAAGTACTCTCTCCTGCTGCAGGTGAGTACATGCTGGCTGTGTTTCTTTATATGGGGGGTTTCTCCCTGTCTCCCCCCTGTTATGCTGCTCTCTGCACCCTGTACTGGTGCTGTGCTGTGTGGGGGTCTTTGGGGGGGGGTCACTCTGGCCTGGCTGGGGGCGCTCATGTCTGTTTTAGTGGACCCTGGGAGAGGAGCAGTGTTCTGGTGTGTGGGTGTTTTACTTTACGGTGTGCGCCATTAGCACTGTGAGGTGATTTTGAAAACCGCGCTCAGCGGCCATCTTGCTGTGGATCAATGGTGCAGTAATGCATGCGGCCGGCGGCCATTTTCTTGAAGCCGCTGCGCTTTTTAGTGGGTGGACTGTGTTATTCACTATATAATATTGTCTAAAAGTCTCAGAGGGTGGCAGTATGGAGTCTAGTTCACCTGCTTCTCCACACTTGTCTGAGGCAACTGGCAGTGCTCCTGCACCTGCGGTCCCTAGCGACTAGTTGTCGGCAGTCCTGGAATCATCCTTGTCAGGATGGAAGCGGTGTGAGAGCGCAAGGGAGCTGTAAAGCGTCCCCCTCCCCACACATTCTGTAGGGGAGTGCTCTGTCTCAGATATGGGCCTAGCTCTGAGGATTTTCATGTTTTTGAACAGGATATTCCCTTTTGCGGAAGACCTCAGTTCTGAATAACTGACAGGGTGCTTGTAAGTGAACTCATTGATGCTGTGAGGGACACTCTCAAGCTGAATGTTGAGGCTGAGGAACCTCAGGTGGAAGCTGTCTCCTTTTTTGGTTCCTTTAAAGCCGTTTATTCAAAAAAGGTTTTTCCATATGTGCCTTTTTTTTTTTTGATACATTCATTGACCAAGTCTGGGATAAGCTGCAGAAGACTTTGACGGTCCCACGGCGCCTAGCCATGAGGTACCCCTTTGAGGAGGACCTGGTTAAGAAGTGGGCTCTCCCCCCAGTGGTTGACCCCCAGTCAGCAGTGGTGAGTAGAACTATGTTTACCTTATTGGGGTCTGCCTTACGCCCTATAGTGGCGGCGACACTTGTGTCTCAAAACACTCACAGGATGGGCAAAGATTTTGCGCCAGACAGTACAGGAGCATAATCTCCCTCCTGAGACCATATCCCTGGCTCACCAACTTGCGCAGGGTTTAGTCTCTGTCTGCGATGCCACTTGGATGGCCTCTATCTGCTGTGGGGCTGCGTCGCCTTATCTGGCTGAAATGCTGGTCGGCTGACCTAGCTTCCAAATAGCTCCTGACTGACTTGCCCTTTAAGGGTGGTAGACTGTTTGGGGCCGCCCTGGATGCCATTATTATGGATGTCACAAGGGGTAAGAGCACCTTCCTTCCTCAGTCTGTTAAGGAAAAAGAGCCCCACCGTAGGCCAGGCCCTTCCTTTCCGGCAAAGGAGTTTTTCGTCAGTCAGAATCCACGGATAAGCCCGCCCAGACTAAGAAAACTGCGGCTGGGGGACATAAGCATCCCTGGGTGCGTAAGCCTACCAAGCAAGCTCCCAAGCCGCCGCATGAAGTCTTGCCCCTGCCCGACTCTGGGGTGGGGGGACGTCCTTGCAGGTTCACTGTTCGGTGGGTGTGCGAGGTGGTCACCTCAGGATAGTGTTCCGTTCCTGGCCCCCAGACAGATTCTTTCCCTCAATTCTCCCTGCCTGTCGGGCGGCCCTCTTAGGGGCCGTACAGGATTTATCAGGTCTGGAGTGATTGTGCCGGTTCCGTCACAGGAGAGGTTTCAGGGTTTCTACTCTAATCTGTTTGTAGTCCCAAAAAAGGGATGGGGTTCGGCCAATCCTGGGCCTCAAGGCCTGAATGCCTTGGTGATGGTGCAAAAGTTCCGCATGGAATCCATTCGCAGGGTGTTCGCTACATTCCATCAAGGGGATTTTCTGGCGTCCTTGAACATCAAGGACGCCTACTTGCATGTTTCGATCTGCGCAAGTCACCAGTAGTTTCTGCGCTTGCGATCGGCAAAGTCCACTATCAATTTGTGGCTCTTCCCTTCGGCCTAGCCTCGGCACCAAAGGGTGTTTACCAAGGTGCTTGCTCCTGTTCTAGCTTTGCTGAGACAGCGAGGCATTGCTATTGTGGGCTATCTGGACGATCTTCTAAGAGCAGACAATGGCTCAGAATTAGAAGTGTGACTATCGCCAGTCAGACCCTTAGGGACTTCGGGTGGCTCCTGAAAATTCAGAAGTCGGTCCTGTTCCCGGTTCAGCATTCGGAGTATCTCGGTCTGATCTTGGACTCCTTGGAGGCGTAGGTATTCCTAACCCTGGAGAAGTTACTGACATTTCAGTCTGCGGTGTGGGTCCTGATGTCCCGAAAATGGTCGTCAACCCATTTTTGCATGAGAGTCCTGGGACTCATGGGGGCCTCGTTCGAGGCTGTTCCGTATGCCCAATCACACACACAGACATTACAGTAAGAGATCCTGTCCACTTAGGACAAATCCCTGTTGTCCTTGGATCTTAAGATCCAGATGAGTCACCCACTCAGGGCGTCCCTGGCGTGGTGGTTGGGGTCCCCGGCTCTTCGGTCCGGGAAGTCGTTCCTCCCCATCCAGTGGACGTTGGTCATGACGGACGCCAGCCTGACGGGCTGGGATGGAGTCTGGGTATTCCTGTCAGCCCAAGGGCTTTGGACTCCGGATGAAGCCCGTTTACCGATCAATGTTCTGGAAATACGGGCAATCAGACTGTGCCTCTCCTCGTGGTCTCTGTCGGCCGTCTACATTCGAGCGTAGACAATTGGCAGGCGGACTATCGGAGTCTCCAGACGCTGGACCAGGAAGAGTGGTCCTTGCACCCGGAGGTTTTTCAAATTCTGTGCCGGCGGTGGGGCATGCCGGATGTGGACCTGAGGGCCTCTCGACTCAATCGTAAGGTGTCGAGGTTTGTGGCCAGGACCAGGGATCCTTGTGCGGATGCCTCGGATCCGTTGGTGGCCCCATGGGGTCATTATTACCTGATATCTGTTATCCTCCGCTGCAGCTGCTTCCTCGCCTGCTGCGCAGGGTTGTGGCCGAGGGGATTCCGGTGATCCTCTTTGCGCCGGATGGGCCTCGGCGTCATTGGTACGCTGATCTGGTACGTCTCATCGCGGACGTTCCTTGGCGGTTGCCAATGAGGGAGGACCTTCTATCTCAAGGTCCTAATTTTCATCCTGTTTTACAGTCTCTGGCTTTAACGGCATAGCTGTTGAAAGCCAGGTGCTGAGAGTCCGAGGTCTCTCAGATTCGGTCATTTCGACCATGTTAAGGGCACGGAAGTCTTCCGCTAGAAAGAAATCACCGTACCTGAGAAGCTTACATCGCTATGTGCGAAGAGCTGGACTAGCGTCCACGGACGTATTCCGTCCCCAGTATCCTGTGGTCCTTGCAGCGAGGCGTGACCCCAAATGCTTGCTTTGAGTACCCTTAGGGGTCAGATTTCGGCCTTGGCCGTCTTTCAGCGACTGCTAGCGGGTCATTCCTTGGTTAGCACCTTTTGTGCAGGGGGTTCGCCATGTGCTCCCTCCTCGGGATTTGAATTTGGTGCTCTCGGTTCTCCAGGAACCTCACTTTGAAAATATCAGAGATATTCCCCTCTTGACCTTGTCTCCGAAGGTGGCCTTCTTATTGGCCATTACTTCTGTCAGATGGGTGTCTGAGTTGGCGGCCTTGTCCTGCAAGTGGCCCTATTTGGTCATCCATAAGGATAAGGCGGTGTTGCGTCCGTGACCTTCCATTTGCCAAAGGTGGTCTCGGCTTTTCACCTACATGTGGACATTGTCCTCCCGTCCTTGTGTCCTCACCCATCGCATCCCAGAGGGTTTGCGTTTCACACATTGGATGTGGTACGTGCTATGACTCACTAGTTGTCTGTCTCTGGTCCAAAACAGGGCTGAGCGGTGTCGTCTGCCACCATTTCTAGGTGGATCAGACGACTGTTTTACAGGCCTATGCCATTAAGGGGAGGGCGCCTCCCTTTCCGGTTACGGCGCATGCCACCAGGGCAATTGGTGCTTCCTGGGCTTTCCGACATCAAGCGTCGGTTGCACAAGTGTGCAAGGTGGCGACCTGGTCGTCCGTTCATGCCTTTTCAAAATTCTATAAGGTTGATGTGGCTGCATCTTCGGATGCTTCCTTCGGCCGCAAAGTGTTGCAGGCCGCTGTTTACTGTTGCAGCTCCTCCGTTGAGGAGCTCTGCTGGTTTGGAGTGAAGTTTTGCTTGTTCCTTTTACTATTTGCTCCCACCCTTTTCTTATACTGCTTTGGGACGTCCCACACGTAAACAGTATGAGAGCTGTGTCAGTCCATGGACGAGAGAGAAAATAGGATTTTTGTACTCGCCGTAAAATCCGTTTCTCTGACGTTCATGGACTGACACAGCACCCACCCTTCTTTTAAGGTTTGTACTGCTTGTTACAAACTGAGGCTGCTAGCTGCAGGTAAGAGGGTTAT
Organism: Rana muscosa; assembly: GCA_029206835.1. Classification (NCBI taxonomy): domain Eukaryota; kingdom Metazoa; phylum Chordata; class Amphibia; order Anura; family Ranidae; genus Rana; species Rana muscosa. The sequence continues at coordinate 293,799,732 of CM055117.1, forward strand.
GTCCGGTGAGTACAAAAATCCTATTTTTTTTTGGGGCGTCTGTAGTTTGCATTGAAGTCTCCATTGGTGGCCATTTTGTCGTGGCCGCGCTATGACGCAGGTCTTCATTGCGGGCGGCCATTTTCTTGTAGTCCGTGCCCTATTTCTCTGAGGCGTTTGGCGGCCATTTTGAGGGTGTTTTTTTTCTTATTGATGTGGCCTCTAGTGCTGGGAAGGCTTCCTGAACGGCGCGAATAGCGCTATTCACATCACAGAACACCTCAGACACATGATGTGTGCGAAGGGAGAGCAGTCAGCGACACTGGGCAGCCTCTTACTTGGGTGGTGAGTTTCCCTGGGTAAAACCCCGGTCAGAGCAGCAGGGAGGGTGGATATTTTTTGGTGCCATTACCTTGACTTAAGTCCTTTATAGGCTGTCAGTGGGTGGGCATGGAGTCAGAACCTGGATGCTTCTTCCCCAGACATTCCAGGGCAGCAACCAGTGTCCCTACACCTGCGGTGTCTATGGACAGTCCTGAAGTCATTTGTTGCCAAGGGCGGGCGTAAGGGGGGGGGGGTAAACAAGCGCCCCTCCCCCCGCAATTTCCTGGGGAATGCTCGGACTCTGGCCTGGCTGCGGCACAGAATCCCTGTTCTGAAGTGTCAGAGGATGCGAAGACCGTCCAGGCAGTGAGGGTGACTCCTTGCATGGGTCAACGCAGGATAGAGCACTTGTAGTAGCACTTATCACAGCAGTGAGGGTCACTCTTAAGCTGGAGGATACAGCTGGGACATCCACTGAGGTGTCAGTCCCATTTGGGTCTCACAAACCGACCCGCTATCAAGGTTTTTCCTTGTGTCTTACTTTGACAAGTTCATAAGGAATGGGAACGGCGCAGAGGTCCTTTGCGGTCCCTCAGCGCGGTCCATTACCCATTTGAAGAGAGCCTTTTGGAAAAAATGGGCTTCTCCTCCGGTCGTTGATCGGTTAAATTAACCACTATCCCGGTGGAGGGGACCCCTGCCTTTATGGACACTTCTGATGGATGTCCGAAACGGTGAGCCGCTCCATGTTCACCATGCTGGGGTCAGCATTGCGGCCTATATTGGCTGCTACCTTGGTGTCCCAGACACTCCACTGAGTGAGCTAAAGTACTGCACCAGACTGCGGAGGAGCATCGGCTCTCTCCAGAATGCGCGTCACTGGCCGTACAGTTGGTACAGGGACTTGTGTACGTCTGTTGCAACCCTGGATGCGGCCCCTTTAATCTCCAGTGCTTCCCCATCTGCGGTGGTATTGTGCTGCCTGATATGGCTGAAATGCTGGTCCGCTGATCAAGCTTCTAAGAAAACTCTGGCAGATTTGCCTTTTCTAAGGTGGTGGCTTTTTTGGTGACTCACTGGACGACATTAAGGATGTCACTGGAGGTAAAAGCATACTTCTCCCTGGGTCCACTAAACGGAATGAGCCTTGCCCTCCTTTCCCACACGGAAGCGGTATTTTCGTCAGTCAGGACCTGCTGACAGACCCTCCCAAGCGGACAAAGGTCCAGCTGGGGGACGGAAGCGTCCCTGGGTGCGCTAGCCCACCAAGCCAGCAAACAAACCTGCTACTGCATGAAGTTTTGTTCCCGCCCGACACCTGGGTGGGGGGGCGACTTTGCAGCTCGGTGGACCTCCCTACTCTCCGACCAATGGGTCTGCGAGGTAGTCACCTTGGGGTACAAGTTCGAGTTTCTTTCTTGTCCACCAAACAGGTTCTTTCCCTCAAATCTGCCACTCCTTCCGGCTTGTCAAACTGCCCTGCAGGTGGCAGTGCAGAACTTGTTGAGGTGCGGGGTGATCATACCCGTACCACCGCAGAACATGTTTCAGGGATTCTACTCTAATCTGTTTCTGGTCCCAAAGAGAGACGGAGATCCGTCCAATCTTGGACCTCCAATGCCTTTATAAAATTCCGGATGGAATCTATTCGTTCGGTGGTGGCTGCGCTCCACCCGGGGGACTTCCTGGCATCCTTGGATATCAAGGACGCATACTTGCATGTCCCCATCTGCGTCAGGCCAGAGGTTCCTGCGCTTTGCGATCGGCGAAGACCACTATCAATTTGTGGCTCTTTCCTTTGGCCTAGCATCGGCACCAACAATTTTCACCAAAGTGCTCACCCCGATTCTTGCTTAATTGAGACAGCGCGACATTGCTATCGTAGGCTACTTGCATGACCTTCTGAGAGCTGCTTCAAGCTCAGAATTAGAGGAGGACGTGTCTATAGCCAGGCAGACCCTCCGGGAGTTTGGTTGGATACTTAACCGCCAGAAGTCTGTGTTAGTACCGACCCAGCGCCTAGAGTACCTGGGGTTGATCCTGGACTCCTCGGAGGCCAGAGTCTTTCTTGTCTTGGAGTAGTTGCAGACATTCCAGACTGCGGTGAGGTTGTTGACATCCCGCAAATGGTCGTCTCTCTGTTTTTGCATGCGAGTCCTGGACCTCATGGTAGCCTCTTTCGAGGCCGAACCATATGCCCAATTCTACACTCGGGTCTTGCAGAAGGAGATTCTTTCCAAATGAAACAGATCTCCGTTGTCTCTGGATCGTCAGATACAGATAAGATCCCCGGCTCTTTGGTCCGGGAAGTCGTTCCTCCCCTTTCATTGGACTGTGATCACGACGGACGCCAGTCTGACCGGTTGGGGGGGGGGGGGGTCTGGGGGGTTCAGGTGACCCAGGGCCGCTGGACTCCGACCGAATCCCAACTGCCCAACAATGTTCTGGAACTCCAGGCGATCAGGCTGTGCCTCTCCAGGTGGTCTCAGAGACCAAGAGGGCGTCCAGTCAGACAACGCCACGGCTGTGGCATACATCAACCATCAAGGAGGAACAAGAAGCTCGGCTGCAGCGTCTGAGGTCGCTCACATCCTACGGTGGGCAGAAAGGAGCGTGCCGGCCCTATCGGCAGTTTACATTCTGGGCGTGGAAAACTGGCAGGTGGACTACCTGAGTCGCCAGATGCTGGACCACGGGGAATGGTCGTTTACATCTGGAGGTTTTTCAACTCCTTTGCCGGAGATGGGGCACGCCAGACGTGGATCTCCTGGCTTCTCGACTCAATTACAAAGTGTCGAGGTTCGTGGCCAGGTCCAGAGATCCCTGGGCAGATGCGTTGGTGGCCCCGTGGGGTTGGTATTGGCTAATTTATGCCTTTCCTCCACTGAAGTTGCTTCCTCGTCTACGCTACAGAGTAGAGACCGAGGGAATTCTGGTGATTCTAATCGCCCAAGATTGGCCGAAGAGTCCCTGGTACGCCGACCTCGTGCGGCTGGTGGCGGATGTGACCTCCACTGAGGGGAGGACCTTCTCTCGCAAGGTCCCATTCTTCATCCGCTGGCTTTAACGGCATGGCTATTGAAAGCCAGGTACTAAGGGACCGAGGCCTGTCAGATTTGGTCATTTCAACCATGTTGAGGGCACGGAAATCTTCTGGGAAGATCTACCATCGCACATGGAGAGCCTACATCTGTGTGAGGAGATGGAATGGCGTCCACGGACTTATTCGGGTTCCAGGATCCTGCTGTTTTTACAGCGCGGAGTAGATACTCCTGTGTGCGCGCCATTCTGGGAGGACGTCAATGTACACCCTCCAGAATAATCGAGCTGCACTGTAGCCGTCATTCGGCTATAGTGTGGTCGGCAAATGGTCACTGAACCCATGGAGAATTCCATTTCCTTGAGAGATAGAAGGGTGGACCCGAGTTTAAAGGAGATGTACTCGGTGGCACCTTTTAATTATGTGAGATTTACGTAATTGGACCGGTAATGTCAAAACTGCGTTGACATCTACTCTAGAGAAGTCTTCGAATTATATCAGCATTTAAACGGCTTATGGTGGCATATGACTTTGTGGATATGGTGTGTCTTTTATTCTTGCCTCATAGCTCAATTAATCACTAAGAGGGCCTTAGTGACTGGTGGCACTGTGTGCAGTGGGACCAGGTTCCAAACCTAGTTTGTGCTTGATTCCCTTTTTTTTTTTAATGTGGAAAAATTATTTTGTCAGGAAATCCAATGAGGAAATACAACTGTACCCATATGAAATTTTTGTTGTTTTTTTTTCACACAAATGGAGCTTTTCTTTTGGTGGTATTTTATCATCACTGGGTTTTTGTTTTTTTTTGTGCTATAAAAAAAGCTCGAAAATTTTGTTACAAAGAAAAAGGCTTTCTTTCTTTCTGTTTATAAAATCTTGTAATTTATTTTTTGGTCTTATACACAGCCTGGCCACATACAGAGGCTCAACATGCAGGGAGCACCGTTGGGTGTTTTAGGGACATAAATTACAAATCAAATGTCTTGACTACCTATTACACTTTTGCAGGCCCTGGAGCACAAGGACAATAGAAACGCACACAAAATGACCCCATTTTGTAAAACAAACACCCCGAAGTATATTCTATGAGGCATTATGAGTCTTTTGAACATGTCATGAGCACTCGCTGTAGGGCAATGATGGCACTAATGAGCACTGTGATGGCACATACAAAATCAAGCAGACTCGCCCTGCTGCAGCTTCTCCCTCCTCTCCTCACACGCTATCAATTGGTGAGAGGAGAGGGCTAAACCGGACATGACGCTGGTTTGACATTGATCGCTTCATCATTGGGCGGAGCGATCAGGTGTTAAAGGGCTGCTGTGATTGGCCTTTTACCCCAATGGGTCCCGAGGACTAAGCGGTCAGGGACACTTTCGGATGCACGCCCAAGGAAAGATGTCAAAAGACGCCCTCCCAAAAATAGCCAGCCATGTAGTCGCCATTCGGCTATGGCGCAGTTGGCAAGTGGTTAATTAAGCTTTGAGAATAAAATCTGGAAGCTGATTGGTTTCTAAGCAGCGCTGCACCAGATTTTGCACTCTCCTGTTTTCGTAAATCTTCCCCATAGTAATTATCATTTTTTATTTTTTTTGTCGGCATACAATCCTCCACTTTTGTGTTCTGTGGCACGTTCTGGTGAAGGGATGCAGGTGGGATCTTTATTTTTATTTTATTAGTTAAGTTAGGGGTGGTCCTTTGGGGCACAGAGGAGAAGTTTCTGACCTATGGTATGCTGACCTGAAAATGTCAGGAATGAAATATGATGGGAAGAATTTGACCGTTTCCATAACATCCAGTGATGTCGACATTTTGTTACCTTTTTTATACCACAAAAAAAGCTTCTCTAAATTGTGCAGTATTCTGACAAAGTTTTAGTACACTTTTTCTTTAAACTTTATTTCTTTTATGGAGTTTTTTTTTTACAATTTTACAAACAAATTATAAACAGTCTTCCACATGATGTCTGGCCCTCCGACCCAGTTTCTCTCCCCTGAGTCAATAAGCAATATATAGATTTGGGGAGGGGATCCCATGGTGTTTTAGTACACTTTACAGTTAACCAAGAACTGTAAAAACAATTACTATTTCTTAAAATCTTTTTTTTTTTTCCTTTTGCAGCTCTGTAAAAAAAAAAAAAGAACTAAATGTACAATGAATGACATTGAACACGCGGTACATAAGGACCAGGGCAGTGTAAAACGAGATTCTTTTTAAAGCAATAAAGGTGACTTCCAAGTTCCAACCAACATCCCCTATTGGTGAATCAGTCATGGTCCTATAAAACGACTGGTTCGGGAAGATTCACCTGCAGTGAATGTCAGATTTAACTGCTTTGTAAATATGCTCTTAAGCCCTGGTTCACATTGGTGCATTTTGACATTCCAATCTACAGCAATGGCACAGTCCTAATCGGTGCGACACCTCATCGTTTTCCAAAAGTAGTTTCTGTACTACTTTTCGGGACGCAATTTTTCTATAGACATCTGTGCAGAAACCCACACAGATGTCTCTGAAATCGTGACTGGCATGCGGAAATCGCGCAATTTCATTCCCGCACTCAGTGTGAACCTAGGCTAAATGTTTGCTATAAATTAAACCGACAAATTGGCATGCTAGTTATCGATGTTATACTGGTCTATATTATTATGTACTATTTGACAGAATGCAAAAAATCTAAAACTTAAACATATATATTCGCTATCAAAGCAGTTAAGTCCCAACGAGCAAAAAATGATGCTTTAAAATGTATAGTAGAGGAACAAACAGCTCAATATACTGCGGATCCCTCAGAATTTAATTTTTAAGCCTTACTGCAGAGTAAACGGGCCTTACATTTGCATATGACTGAGGCTACGAGGATAGATTTATATAAAAATAAACAAATCTTTTGAGCAGGGGGACCGTAATGGACGTTTTTTGGCCATGATGGCTAAACATGAACAATCTAGTATCCAGATCTCGGAAATACATACCTCCTTCGGGAGATACGGTCCGCACACAGCCTAAAATCTTAGAGACGTTTCGTCAATTCTATCAGACATTATATACATCTCAGTTGTCCTCTAGTTTTCAGCCAACTGCGTTAGCGGAGCTGTTGGACTCAGTTGCATTGGCATGGCTAACCGATAATGAGAGAGATGCTAGTGCGTCCTATAACGTCAGAGGAGGTCCTTTCTGTTATTGGCTCCTTTTCATTGGGAAAAGCACCAGGACCGGATGGTCTCCCTATTGAATTTTATAGGGCTCACGGAGAGGTTTTATCTCCTGTACTGGCCTCTCTTTACTCAGTGTCTGAAGGAGGGATCCATGCCGGATTCAATGAGCCAAGCTCATATAGTCCTAATTCACAAGCATCCAAAAGACCCATCCTCCTGTGCTTCATACAGGCCTATTGCACTTTTGAATGTAGATTTTAAGATTTTGACTAAGTTAATCTCCTGACGATTACAACCGTTGATGTCTAATATTGATTCAGATCAGACTGACTTTATGCCAGGCAGATCCACTGATGTGAACTTGAGGAGATTATATACCAATATTTATGCTTCACATCTTAATATAGGATCTAGGGTTATTGCCTCTCTGGACATTGAGAAGGCCTTTGATACCTTGGAGTGGCCCTTCCCGTGGGAAGTACTCCACAGAATGGGCTTCCCAACGGTATTCATAAAATGGTTACAGGTCTTATATAGGAATCCCAGAGCTGCAGTAAAGATGGGAGGAGGGTTGTCGGCTCCCTTTTCACTATTTAGGGGAACTCGCAAGGGCTTCCCTCTCTCCCCAGCCCTTTTTGCGATTGCTATGGAGCCAGTGGCAGAGGCTCTACGTACTTCCCCCAATATTAGGGGATTGCGGATCGGTTGGCTGGAGGAGAGGGTAGCTCTGTATGCAGACGACCTCTTATTCTTAAATGATGCTGGCCCCTCGTTACAAGGAGCTTTAGATATATTGGATTCTTTTTCAACAGTTACAGGGCTGAAGGTAAACTGGACTAAGTCATTGTTGTTCCCAATAGATATGGAGGCTCGTAGTACGGCTATGAAGGAAACTCCACTACAGTGGGTAGTAAATTTTTAAGTATTTAGGAGTGGTAATTTCACGTCGGTCTTGTGAATTTATGTCTCTGAATTTGACTCCAATTTTGGGAGATACTGAGTCTAAATTAAAAGTATGGAAGTCTCTACCATTGTCTCTATTGGGACGCATTAATCTTTTAAAAATGAGAATTATACCTAAATTTATGTACTTATTTAGACATTCTCCTCAATGGCTCCCTGCATCTTTTTTCAAAAGACTAAACCTGTTGTTGTTTTCATCTTTTCTATGAGGGGAAAAAAACCCTAGGTATAAATTAAGTACCTTGATGCGCCCTTGTGAAGAGGCAGGATTAGCTTTTCCAGACTTATACAAATATTTTTTAGCCACTCAGTTGGTTACAGCCGCATGGTGGTTAAATCCAGACTTATACAACCCTTGTACCCGGCTGGAAGCAGCAGTAGTAGGTTCCGTAGAAGCTCTCAAGGTACTGTTATTTAGGGGCCGTAGGGCACTTCATCAGGTGACTATTCCTATACTTAAAGTGGTTGTAAACCCACTACTCGTTTTTTTTTTTTTTTTACAACACCTGCAAGAGAAAGGCATAATGAGCTAGTATGACTAGCATACTAGCTCATTATGTGCCACTTACCTTAGATCGGGGCCCCTGAAGCCGTCCATGTCCCTGTCTTGAGCCGCAGCCATCTCTGCGGCGATAGCCGGAATGTTACTTCCGGGTATCGCCGCACCAGCCAATCGCAGCGCCGCTCCGGCGCTGTGATTGGGCGGAGACGTCACTCTGCGCATGCGCGCGGGAGGCGTCCCATTCGGCTACGCCCAGCTATTGCTGGGAAGTAGCCGAGTTTGTGAATGGGATTAACCCCATGAATGCGCCGTTATCTATGGCGCGCATGCGCCGTAGACAGCGGCGCCTGTCATTTTAGTAAATATCTCCTAAACCGTGTAGATTTAGGAGATAGTTCTTGCACCTACAGGTAAGCCTTAATCTAGGCTTACCTGTAGGTGCAAGTTGAAAAAGTGGGTTTACAACCACTTTAATACTATTCGAGCTTGGGAGGCCGGCCTCAGATGTGAGGGTTATCCAAAGGGAGCAATCTCTCCAAATGCCCCTCTATGGCTAAACCCTGCCCTCTCTCAATTCTTTAAAACACCAGACCCTATAGCATGGACCAAATACAATATTTAATTACTTGCTCAAGTGGTTACTGATCAGAGGCTATCTACCGTCTCTACACTAACCTCTAATTTTTACTCTTTACTGGAGTTAGTACTTAGGTCTGAGTGTCTGGATAAGCCTACCTCAAGACTCTATTCTCATCTTAATTTAACTTCTAACCTGCCATTAGAGAGTCTTCGAGCTAGGTGGATTCGAGATATACCAGATTTGAGTATGGAGGATTGGAGCTGTGTGTGGGATTTCCCTTTGAGATCTCTGGTCTCCTTGAGGGATTGTGTTATCCAATTTAAACTCATACACAGAGCAAATATCGCGCCATATAGACTTCAAAAGATAAATCCTGCTTGTTCCTCTAAGTGCTGGAGGTGCGGAGTAGCTCGAGGTGATTTCACACACATCTTCTGGACCTGTCCATATATAGTTACATTTTGGATGGAGGTAGTGGATCTATTAAATGCTATCACTTCTGCTTCTTTTACCGTTTTCAATATCAGTCTGTTTGCTGGGCTTAGTAGAGGATATTACCCCTATAGAGACCGAACAAATCTTTATTAATACAACATTATTCTACGCAAGAAAATCTATTGCATTATATTGGAAAAAACATCATCCTCCTTCGCTGATATACTGGAAACAATTGATTAATAATAATCTTCAATTGAATAAAGATACTTATAGGAATAGGGGTTGCCCTAGTAAGTATGATGAGGTTTGGGCAAATAGCTGGATAAGCCATATAACGGCATCTAACATAGAGGGAGGTAACAATTTATAGAAGGGATGTTCCCTATATGGGATATTTGTGTTTAGAATATGATTGGAAATAGTGATAATCATAATTTTTCTTTTTAGTTCTTGTTTTTGCTATGCAAGGTGATGATCGTGTTATTTTACTAATATATTTTAGATTTTTTGTGTATGATGTGTTTTATGTTTGTTTTGTTTGTTTAAGAAATTAAATAAAAAGATTTATAAAAAAAAAAACTTAAACATTATTCAGGGAAGTTGGTCATGGACACCCATATGATTTGCTTTAAAAAAAAAAAAAAAAAAAAAAAAAATCCAAGGTCTGCTGGACTGTTGCTGACTGTTTCTAGGCAACTTTTGGGTTAGAATTAGTTGATTTGTAATGGTGGTTGTAGTTGACAGCTGGATAAATCTCACGGTTCTTATTTCAGGTAAAAGATGGGAAGCAGAAAATCTCCTTATCCATGAAGGTTGTCAACCAAGGAACAGGGACTGATATAGATCCAAACAATGTGGTTTTGGAGTAAGTGAGTAAATTGTCCAACAGAAATGGATTTACTAAAATGGAGGGCATTTACAGAATGTTTTCTATTTCTGTTAGACAGGATGCACGAAAGAGACGAGAGTTTAAGGACTACAGCAAGCAGAAGATAGTACTGGAGGCTGTACTGAACACTGTGTGTAAAAAGTGTGGATGTAAAGGTTGGTTGTTTCAAACTCTATCTACTACAACAAAAATCGTGTGTGTGTGTATGTATATGTATATGTATGTGTTGTGTGTGTGTGTGTGTGTGTGTATGTATGTATATATATATATATATATATATATATATATATATATATATATATATATATATATATATATTTTGTATTTTTTTTTTTTTTTTAACCAGCTTCATCCATGTGGGCGAATGCATTTTTCAGCTTTAAAAGTAGTGGGGGCCCGTCCATGCAGGGGCGCCACTCCCCTAATCTACATGCAGGGTGCCGGACACTTTTTTTTTTTTTTGTATTTTTTTCCCGAAGCACATGATTAGAGCCAGAGGCTCTAATTGGCTTCAAAAATGGTTTACAGCTAGAGGTTTTTGCTTGCCTGGCAGACCCGGCCCACTCCCAAACTTCTGTGTGATTTTTGGTAATATTGGGAGGCACTGAAATATCAACAGCATTTTTGTCACATATCCCTTTATGCTTTTTACACAACTTAAAGGGGTTGTAAAGGTTCGTTTTTTGGGGGGGGGGGTTTTCCTAAATGGGTTACTTTTTAAGCTAGTGCATTGTCGGTTCACTTACCTTTTCCTTCGATTTCCCTTCTAAAGGTTTTTTTTCTTTGTCTGAATTTCTCACTTCCTGTTCCTCCTCAGTAAGCTGTTCTGGCTGACTCCACACCACTCGGATGATGGTGTGAAGTCTACTGAGAAGAAACAGGAAGTGAGAAATTCAGACAAAGAAAAAAAACCTTTAGGCCTCATGCCCACGGACGTTTTTACAGCCGCGTTTTTGAGCGTTTTTTACAGCTTAAAAACGCCTGTCCATGTTAGTCTATAGCTTCATGCCCACCTAGACGTTTTTGAGCTGCAAATAGCATAGACGTTTTTAAGCTGTAAAAAAAAACCAGGACCAGTGCGTTCCTCAGCGTCAGAATTAGGCAGAAAAAACCGCGAGCGTCAGAAAACGCGCAAAAACGCGCACTAATGCGCGGTCGCGTTTTTAGCTCCAACGTATTTACAATAACATGGACAGGCGTTTTTAAGCTGTAAAAAACGCAGCTGTAAAAACGTCAGTGGGCATGAGGCCTTAGAAGGGAAATCGAAGGAAAAGGTAAGTGAACCAACAATGCACTAGCTTAAAGGAACCTATTTAGAAAATAAAAAATGAACCTTTACAACCCCTTTTTAGTGTGTAAATATATTTCGATTTCAACTTGCATTAAATCCAATACTTGTGCTTTATGTGCCAAACACCTTTTTAATATTTCAGTATAGTTCCTATTTGCTCAGCAAAAAAAATGTTCAAGCTCCTTCAAAAAAGTGGCACTGCAGGTGAAATGTGAAGCTGCAGAGCCTGGTAAAAAGAAGGGGCATGTTGGAAATACTACTCCATGTTACTAAACAAAGTTCAGAATGGCTGAGAAATCTGGACTGCAAATGGTAAATCTAGAGCAGTGTGAGACAGTGTATTCTTAGGTTTTATATAGTATAGGCACTTATTTATAGTTTACAGCTAAATGTAGCTGTACTTGCAAAAGGGACCAGCCTTAAGTGATCTAGCAGGACTTAATTTTCTCAGTAAAGTTCCACTTTAAATACATGTTTGACCCCCTTAACAACTCTTATGCTGCGTACACACGATCGATTTTCTCGACGGTGAAAAAACCGTCGAGAAAATAGACTGGAAAAACGAGGAACGGCTTGGTTCCCCCTACACACGTCCGTTTTTCCCGACATTTTTTTCTTGGTCGAGAAAAACGACCGTGTGTGGGCTCCGTGGCAGTGTTTCCCTATGGGAAAACTGCCGCGGGAAAAAAATGACGGGAATCACAACGAGAAAAATTAGAGCATGTTCTAATTTTTCTCGTCTGGAAAAATGACAAAAAGCCCACACACGGTCGTTTTTCTTGTTAAAAAAAAAAAGTAATTTTTCCCGACGGGAAAAATGATCGTGTGTACGCGGCATTACACCCACTGGGATTTTAAAGGTCTGAATGTTGCAGATTTCTTCTGCAGCACCCCTGGTAGTGAAATATAGGTTTAACTCTTGTCAGAAATATTAACATTTTAATTAAAGGTTATAGAACTCAGATTCACAAGCTGCATAATCATTCCCAGGGTACAGAAGCACCTATAGCAGTTGGCTCCAATCTGCGGTCCGGGGACCAGACGCAGCTCCTTGCTTGCCTTTATCTGACCCTTGGGCACAATTCCTTCCCCTGACACCAATGATGGGCACTATTCCTGCCCCTGATATCAACAATGTGCCCTATTTTTCCTCCTAATACAAGAGACTATTCCTCAGATTGACATCAACAATGGAGCACCATTCTTCCCACTTACACCAATGATATAGCATTGATCCTTCCCCCTGATACCAACAATTGATACCATTTCTCCCACTAATGATGAAGCATTGTATACTATTGACTCCAAAGCATTTTTCTACTCACTGGCCACATTCCGGCCCAGAGAGTCTGAAGGACAGTAAACTGTGATGCCTCCATAAACTCAGGTGTTTTAGTTTGATGACAGATATAGATTTTATAAACTTTCCTTATTTTATTTTAAAATGGCTGATTTATATACCTGCAATTTGAATAGTTTAAAAATAATGGTGTGCTTTTATTTTAGGACACCTTGCGAATGACTGTTACGTGCAGCCTGGAGGAACAAAATACAGTTTAATACCAGAAGAGGATGAGGATAAGGAAGATGAAACAAAATCTGAGAAGACGGCTAAGAAAAAAAAGAAGGTAGATGTTGAAAATTGGTACAGAACTTTTAGCAAGACTACCCACTAAAAAAAAAGAATAATCGAAGGGTTCTTTCACACACTTTCCAATCAATTTTTCCGGTCGTATGCATCGATGCCGAATCGCGATGCATCGATTAATTTCAGCACCCTTAATAGAGGTTCCCATATACTGCTGAAATGCACAATTGTCTTATTCATTGCAGCAGAATGTATGTCTCATGTATTCTGGAGTTGAGTTTTGTAAATTTAAAGTGGAAGTTCAGGCTTTTCCATTGTCGCTTTTTTTTTTTTTTTTTTTTTAAGTGGCAATGTAAAAAAAAAAACTACCTTTTTTTTTTTTTTTTTGTAAAGCATCCCCGCAAGCTCGCGCTGCAAAGAAAACTCACACGTAAGTTGCGCCTGCATATGTAAACGGTGCTCAAATTCATATGTGAGGCATTGCCACAATCGTCGGAGCAAGAGCAATAATTCTAGCACTAGACCCCCCTCTAACTCTAACCTGGTAACCGTTAATTTTTTTTTTTTAAGCGCTGCCTATGGAGATTTTTAGGTACTGTAGTTTGTCGCCATTCCACGAGTGTGCGCAATTTTAAAGCATGACATATGCTTATCTATTTACATTTGTAACATCTTTCACATTATACAAAAAAATTGGGCTACCGTTATGCGGCGTACACACGATCGTTTTTCATGCCATTTTTTTTAACCAACGTTTTTCTCGTCGTTTTTTTTTTTCATGTTTCCTCTCAAGCCTGTCTTGCATCCACACGATCATAAAAAAAAAAACGCTCGAGCAAAGCGCAGTGACGTACAACACGTACGACGGCACTATAAAGGGGGAAGTTCCATTCGAATGGCGCCACCCTTCATGTTCGTAAACTTTGTTGAGCGGCGATTCGTGCTTTTCAGTCTGTTACAGCGTGACGAATGTGCTATCTCCATTACGAACGCTAGTTTTACCAGAACGAGCGCTCCCGTCTCATACTTGATTCTGAGCATGCGGGTTTTTTTCCCCTCGTAAAAGCATACACACTATCGTTTTTCACGTCGTTAAAAAAAAAAAAAACTACATGAAAAACGACGTGAAAAAATAGAGCATGTTCGAAATTTTTAATGCCCGTTTTTCACGCCGTTAAAAATGCTCTGGAGCATACACACTATCGGTTTTAATGGCCATTTTAAAAAATGGCATTTTTAACGGCATGAAAAACGATCGTGTGTACGCCGCATTAGTGTTTGGTGTTTGTTTTTTTGTTTTTTATCCATAAGTGTCTTCTTTTTTTTTTTTGTTTTTTTTTTTTTCCCCAAAAATTTTTTTGTTTTGAAGAACCAGTGCTCAAATACAGTGTGACATAAAATATTGCAACGATCGCCATTTTATTCTCTAGATTCTCTGCTGAAAAAAGAAATGTACATATACAGTGGAAGCTCAGATTGCGCGTTTCGCAATACGCGCAATTTAAAAAAAATCCTGACTGCGAGTGTTATCTTGCAAAACAAGCAGGATTTAAGCCTCTGCGGTGTGCAGTACCACATTTGGGCAGAGGTGTGGGGGCGCAGTGACACTTAAAGCCGTTCGGAAATACTCCGTTTCCAAATGCGGTCTCCGAGTCTCTCCGGCGCCCCCCCCACCTCTGGCCACATGCGGTATTGCATGCCATAGAAGTCAATGTGGAACAAATTATCTTTTTATTTCCATTGACTTCTATGAAGTAACTCGCTTTGATATGCAAGTGCTTTGGATTACAAGCATTCTGCTGGAACGGATTATGCTCGTAATCCAAGGTTCCACTGTATAAATAATGTTCGTGGGTTCTAAGTAATTTTTTTAGGGCTGTTACTGATTAAAATTTTCGTGTTCGATTAATCGATTATTTTTTTTTAATCGATTAATCGACTAATTTCGATTAATTATAACGCACATAGATATCCAACTACTTTTAGCTGATCTCCTTGCAGGTGGATTCCCAGTGCAGCTACCAACCACTGGAAAAATCGATAGCAGGATACAAAAAACACACAAAGGCAGCGCTCGATGGGAATAGCATTAAAACTTTTATAGTCTTCAAGTAGGTAACAAAATAAATATTGCACTGGAGATAAAATCTATGGTAGCAAAAGCAGTCATAAAAACATGTATCCAAGTATGATACTGGTATAAAAATGTGTACAACGATACCACTGCTGAATCCAGATGAGAAGGGGCTAACATCAGTCCGTCGGCATGTAGATGTCCTGTGAAGGGAACTATCACAACTCCCAGTGGATGGCTGTAGAATCCTAGGTTGATAGAGGGAAATGTAACAGCCCTTGCGTGTGGCAGATAGTAAGGTCCTGCCGGCATGCAGATATGAAGGCACAGCAAAGGAGCCATTCAGATGGACACGACAAGCCCAAAGAATTTTGATCGAATTTTGATCGATCAAAATAATTTTGATCGATCAAAGCAATTAATCGAGGAATTAATAGTTAATTTCCACAGCCCTAAATTTTTTCCAGCAAAAAATACGGATTACAACTTGTAAGCAACAAATGTCAGAAATGGCCTTAGGCATGAAAGGGTTAAGCATAGTTCAGAAAAGCCTGAACTTCACTTTAAGGGGCAGAAGCTGTTTTCCATTTTGATGCTATTGCTTCCAGCTACCACAATGTTGATTTCAATACTAGACACTTCTTTCACTTACAAAGCAGTCTCATATGTGGAGTTAACCTCCCTGGCCGTATGATTATGTCAGATTTTCTCTTGTGTTCATGGACGGACACAGCAGTATAGTCTTGACAGTAGGGTATTAGCCTTCTAACAGGAGAGGACTAGGCAGAAACATGTTAATACAACTTTAAAACTGTACAGTACCGCCCAGGAGGTGGTCCCTCTGGGTACAACCCCTCTCCCTGCATGCAGCAGCTCAGTTTTTTTCTGCCTAGCATAGGAGAAAGACCCGGCTCCCGGTGGGCCCCTTGGTCCTGGAGAATTTTTTCACATTTTTTTTTTTTCTATTTTTTACTGCTTTGATCCTGAGATCTTCTATCAACTGCCGACTGGGCGACAGGCTGGATGTCCTAGATCCTTTTAGTCACCCCAGTTTCGGCCATCAAGCGTGTGCAGGCCTCTGGCTACGCGCTGGGTCGGCCACGACATGCCCCGTGTGCTCCAGGGGTGGCCGGTGAGCTACGCGCTCCGGGGCACACATATGACCGGGCTAATTACTGTCCGTGTCACAGTGTGCCGGGCCGACAGCTACCCCCGTACTGCTCGGGTGGTGGATCTGTCAGGGATGCCTCCAGCGAGCCACGCAGGACTGGTAAGTAACAGTTTCCCCTGCCTCAGCACGTTGGAACGGCTGAGCGTTTCCAGGGAGGTCGACTAGGGGTTTTGCTACACCCTTCCCTTCTTCTCTCTGTCATGGATCTGCCACCTAAGGGTTAATAGTGCAGACTGATTTCAGTGATTGGCAACAGGCTGCCTTATTTAAACACCTCAGCAGCACTGTGTCTTCGCTGCCTGATCTGCAGTTCATACCTGTTCCAGTGTCTTCCTGTGATCTGATCTGTTTCCTGTGTTTGACCCGGCTTGTTTGACTACGATTGATCTCTGTTATCCTGATCCCGGCCTGCCTTGTAACCACGCTCAGCTCTACACTGCTTGATTTCCTGTTGCCGAACTTTGCCTGTATCCTGACCATTCTCTGCCTGTCGTCTATACCTACATCTGATCGTCTGTTACCAAACCCGGCTTGTCTGACTACGTATTCAGTGTCTCCCCAGCCAGTGCACCTACCAGCCTGCTTCCTGTTCCCTGCTGCACCAGCTGAACTGACAAGACCAAAGACGAACCAGGCACCCATACACCGCCAGGCTCTTGCGGCCACTGTTGCAACATCGGTGGCCCTTGAGCCGGGGTTGTACGAGAGGCCTTCCCACTGCAAGTCAGGCTCATCCGGCAGGTACCTAACTCCCTCCCTTCCCTCCTCCCTATGCTCTCTGAGCTAGGCCTGCTGCATAGCCGGGGGTCCGCCTGGGGGGGGGCTTCACGCTCTAGCGGGGGGCTGCACTGTGGGTCCGCTCTCCTAGGGGTGCTGTCTGGTGTCATGTGTGGGGGGCCCCCGTTTTTTCGGAAGCCCTGGGGTGTTCGCTGCCTGTATGTTTTACTATGTGCTGTGTGTACCTGTGTCCACCGCTCATTGCTGTTTTTTTCCCATCGGCGGCCATTTTCCTGTAGCCCGCGCGCTATTTGCCTTTTCTTCATAGCGGCGGCCATTTTCTTGTCTGCGCGTTTTTTTTTTTTTTTTTTTCTACAGGGCGGCCGTCCGACGGCCATTTTCTTGGGTTTTTTGGCCTCTAGCGTGGGTTTTTAGGTAATTTGTACGGCACAAACAGCCTAAGCCACTCGGGAAGACAGACACGTGCGGTTGTGTGAGGAGAGCTCCTCTGACAGGACAGTGCGGACGGCAGCGGTGCGGTGCCTGCTTGGGTGGCGAGTCCTCTGGGGGGACCCCTCGGCATCTGAAGCAGCTAGGAGGGCGTGCTGTGTGCCTTTTTTCTTACATCCCTAAGGGGTGTCAGGCGCGTGGGTCAGCATGGCGTCGAAGCTGATGCTTCCTCCCCAGACATACCTGTGTTAGCAACTGGTGCACCTGCTGTTTCTGTGGACGCTATGTCTGCAGTCCTGGAGGCTTTTGTTGCCAGGGTGGAAGCGGTGTGCGGGCGAAAGGGGGGTAAAAAAACGCCCCCTCCCCCCCACCATCTTCCGGAGATGTTTCTGACTCGGATTAGGGCCCAGCTACTGCTCCTGACCCGGACTTCGTGTCCGGGTCAGCGCATAAGGCACTTGTTGGAGCACTTATCAACGCGGTGCGGGATACTCTTAAGTTGGAGGATAAGACAGATTCTTCTGCAGAGATGTCGGTCCCTTTCGGGTTCCGCAAGCCTGCTCGCACTGCAAAAGGTGTTTCCTTGTGTACCTTATCTGGAAAAACTTCTATACAAGGAATGGGAATGTCCGCAAAGGGCCTTTTCGGTCCCCAAATGTATAGCGGTCCGTTATCCTTTTGAGGAGACTTTCCTGAAAAAATTGACTTCTTCTCCAGTAGTGGACCCCCCTGTGTCCAGGTTGAACAAGGTGACCATGCTTCCGGTGGAGGGGGCTCCTGCTTTCAAGGACCCTGCGGACAGGAGAGCTGAGGCAGTGGCCCGCTCCCTGTTCACCGTGGTGGGGTCACCTGTGGCCGGGGCCTTGGTGTCTCAGACTCTTACTGAGTGGGCAAAAATGCTGCACCACGAGTTAAAAGAGCAACAGGCTTCCCTGGTCTGTGTGGACCTTGCCGACCAGTTGGTACAGGGCCTTAAGTTTGTGTGCGAGTCGGCTTTGGACACACAATTCCGTTGCTGTCCAGGGCCTCGGTTTCTGCGGTGGTACTACGCCGCCTGATTTTGGCTGAAATGTTGGTCCGCGGACCAGGCTTCTAAGAAGGCCTTGCTTGATTTACCTTTTTAAGGGTGAGAGGCTTTTTGGAGCCCTTTGCTGGATGACATGTTTAAGGATGCCACGGGAGGTAAGAGTACTCTGCTCCCGCAATCCAAAAAGGGTACGGAGTCACGTCGTAGACTTGGGCCCTCTTTTTTCCGCTCATAAGCATTTTTTTCGTCCGCCCGGAGCTGCATGTAAGAGCTCTCAGACCGATAAGGCACCTGCTGGGGGACAAAAGCGTCCCTGGTTTCGCAAGCCCAACTAGCCTGCGAACAAACCTGCGACCGCATGAAGGTCTGCCCCCGCCCGACACTTGAATGGGGGGTCGTCTTCGTACGTTTGTGGCTCGATCTTCACTGCTCGCCGACCGGTGGGTTTGCAAAGTAGTTTCCCCAGGGTACAAGATAGTTTTTCTCTTGCCCTCCAAACAGATTTTTCCCCTCAAACCTTCAGCTTCCTCCGACTCATCGGGTGGCCCTGTTTGGGGCGGGGTGATCGTGCCTGTGCCATTGCAGGAAAGGTTTCAGGGGTTTTATTCGGACCTGTTTGTAGTCCCAAAGAAGGAGGGGGTCTGACCGATCCTGGATCTCAAGGCCCTGAACTGCTTTGTGAAAGTTCAGAGGTTCAGGATGGAGTCGGTGCGATCTGTAGTCGCGGCACTCCATCCGGGGGATTTTCTGGCGTCCCTGGATATCAAGGACGCATACTTGCATGTCCCCATATTTGTCGGGCATCAGAGGTTTCTGCGTTTTGCGGTCGACGACCACTGCCAATTTGTGGCTCTCCATTTTTGGCCTGGCATCTGCACCAAGGGTTTTCACCAAGGTGCTCGCCCCGATCCTGGCCTTGCGGAGACAGCGAGGTATCGCTATAGTGGGTTACCTGGAGGACCTTCTTCTGAGAGCTGCTTCAAGCTCAGAATTAGAGGGGGATGTGGCGATTGCCACTCAGTCCCTTCAAGAATTTGGTTGGGTTCTGAACCTCCAGAAGTCGGTGTTGGTGCCAACTCAGCACCTGGAGTACCTGGGCTTGGTTCTAGACTCTTCAGGCGGTGGTGAAGCTGCTGGCTTCCCGCAGATGGTCGGCGCTGTGTTTTTGCATGCGAGTCCTGGGCCTCATGGTAGCCTCCTTCGAGGCAGTACCGTATGCTCAATTCCACACTCGTGCCTTACAGAAGGAGATCCTGTCCAGATGGGACAAGTCTCTGTTATCCCTGGATTGTCAGATCTGGGTGGGCCATCTAGTCAGGGCTTCTCTGGTATGGTGGCTGACATCTCCGGCCCTTAGGTCCGGAAAGTCGCTCCTTCCCCTTCACTGGATGATGATCACGACCGACGCCAGCCTGACAGGCTGGGGGGGAGTTTGGGGTGTCCAGTTGGCGAGTCCCGCCTACCGATCAATGTGCTGGAGCTTCGGGCGATCAGGCATTGTCTCTCCACGTGGTCTCGGACTTCAGGGGCGTCCAGTAAGGATCCAGTCAGACAACGCCAGCCATCAAGGGTGCAGCCTCGGAGGTCGCTCACATTCTGCAATGGGCAGAACGGAGCGTGCCGGCGTTGTCGGCCGTATACATTCCGGGCGTAGAAAACTGGCAAGCAGACTACCTAAGTCACCAGATACTGGACCAAGGAGAGTGGTCGCTACACCCGGAGGTGTTTCAACTCGTTTGCAACAGATGGGGCATGCCAGACGTGGATCTCCTGGCTTCTCGACTCAATCAGAAGGTGTTGAGGTTTGTGGCCAGGTCCAAGGACCCCTGGGCAGACGCGAAAGATGTGTTGGTGGTTCCGTGGGGGCAGTATCGGCTGATTTATGCTTTTCCCCCCATTAAAACTTCTCCCTCGTCTGCTTCGCAGAGTGGAGACCGAGAGAATCCCGATGATCCTGATTGCTCCAGATTGGCCTTGGCGTCCCTGGTACGCTAACCTAGTGTGTCTGGTGGCGGATGTTCCTTGGCATCTACCAATGCGAGAAGACCTTCTGTCGCAAGGTCCCATTCTTCATCCTGCTTTACAGTCACTGGCTTTAACGGCATGGCTATTGAAAGCCAGGTATTGAGGGACCGAGGTCTGTCGGATTCGGTTATTTCTACCATGCTGAGGGCACGGAAGGCTTCCTCTCGCAAGATTTATCATCGTACTTGGAAGGCCAACATCTCTGTGTGAGGAGCTGAAGTGGCGCCCACGTACATACTCGGTTTCCAGGATCCTGCTGTTTTTACAGCGGGGAGTGGACCAAAAGCTTGCCTTAAGTACTATTAAGGGGCAGATTTCGGCCCTGGCTGTTTTCTTTCAACGGCCCCTGGCGGCTCACTCACTCGTGAGTACGTTTATACAGGGGGTTCGGCATGTGGCCCCTCCCGTGCGACCTCCGCTGCCTCCGTGGGACTCGAATCTGGCCCTCTCGGTACTACAGGAATCGCAGTTTGAAAACATTAGGGAAGATACCTTTTTTTTTTATTGACTCTCTCTCAGAAAGTAGCCTTTTTTTGTGGCTATTACGTCAGTCAGACGGGTTTCTGAGCTGGTGGCCTTGTCTTGCAAGGTTCCTTATCTGATCCTCCACAAGTATAAGGCGGTGTTGCGCCCGCAGCCTTCATTTCTTCCTAAGGTCGTTTCGGCTTTTCATCTCAATGAGGACATTGTTTTTCCGTCCTTGTGTCCTCGACCGTCGCATCCCAAAGAGGCTGCGTTACATTCCTTGGACGTTGTCCGAGCTCTGTGGGTGTACCTGTCTGCTACTGCTCCGTTCCGGAGGTCAGACCCACTGTTTGTTTTGGGGTGCAGTACTGGAGCAATGGTCTCTCCAGGGCAAATGGTCGGATGCAGAAAAGGCCCTGCCCATCAATCTCTTAGAGATACGAGCAGCCCGATATGCCCTAGTAGCATGGACATCCAAACTCCAAGGGTCCCCTGTCAGAATTCAATCAGACAATGCCACAGCAGTGGCATATATCAATCATCAGGGGGGCACCAGGAGTCGTGCAGCCCAGAGGGAAGTAAATTACATCCTGAAATGGGCAGAAAGATATGTCCCAGCCATATCTGCGGTATTTATTCCAGGAGTGGAGAATTGGAAGGTGGACTTTCTAAGTCGCCAGCAATTATGCCCAGAGGAATGGTCCCTTCACCCCGAGGTTTTCTGGACAATATGTCAGCGGTGGGGAACACCGGATGTAGATCTTCTAGCATCCAGATTCAACGCAAAGGTGGACAGGTTTGTCTCTCGGACAAGGGATCCCCTAGCTTGCGGCTCGGATGCCCTAGTGTTCCCTTGGGATCAGTTCAAGCTGATATATGCATTCACACCGCCACAATGGTTACCTCGATTACTCCGCAGAATCAGGGTAGAAAAGAAACCAGTGATTCTGGTGGCTCCAGCGTGGCCCCGAAGAGCGTGGTACGCGGAGATTGTAAAATGTCAGTGGGGAGTCCTTGGACTCCCCCACGTCGTCCCGACCTGCTTTCGCAAGGACCGATATACCACCCTTCCTTACCAGCCCTAGGTTTGACGGCCTGGCTATTGAAGCCCACATTCTAAAAAAGAGAGGGATCTCTAATCCTGTGGTATCTACCATGATCAATGCCAGGAAGCCGGTATCCAGGCAGATCTACTATAGAATCTGGAAGGCGTACATCGCGTGGTGTGAGGCCAAGAAATGGCATCCACATAAGTACGTAATAGGTAGGAGTCTGGACTTCCTACAGTGGGCTGTAGATAGGAAGCTTGCCTTGAGTACTATCAAAGGTCAGTTTTCGGCCTTGTCAATATTTTTTCAAAGGCCCTTGGCTTCGCATTCACTAGTCAAAGCCTTTAGATAAGGAGTGATGCGTATTAGTCCTCCGGTTAATATTCCCATATGTCCATGGGATCTAAACCTGGTTCTGTCGGTTCTACAGAAACAACCATTTGAACCATTACAGCATAGTTCCTTGGTTCTTCTCACCAGGAAATTGTTTTTTCTAGTAGCCATTTGTTCGGCTAAAAGAGTGTCGGAATTAGCAGCTATGTCCTGTAAAGAGCCATATCTGGTTATCCATAAGGACAGAGTAGTGTTACGTCCTCATCCAGCCTTTCTTCCTAAGGTGGTATCAAGGTTTTCATTTGAACCAAGATGTGGTTCTTCCTTCTTTTTTCCCCAAACCTAGTTCGGTAGAGGGAAAGTTATTGCATTCTTTGGATGTAGTAAGAGCAGTTAAAGCTTATCTAAAAGCCACTGCTCAGATTCGCAGAACGGATACTTTGTTTATTCTGCCGGAAGGCCCCAGAAAGGGTCAGGCAGCGTCAAAATCTACTTTAGCCAGGTGGATTCGACAGGTCATAATGCAAGCCTATGGCTTGAGAAGGAGACCGCCTCCGTTCAAAGTTAGGGCGCACTCCACGAGAGCAGTTGGAACTTCATGGGCAGTGCATCACCAGGCCTCCCTGGCTCAAATCTGTAAGGCCGCAACGTGGTCTTCAGTACACACGTTTACTAGGTTCTACCAGGTGGACGTTCGAAGTCAGGAGGATGTCGCCTTTGGGCGCAGTGTGTTGCAGGCCGCAAAAGATCCTCATGTCTGATAGCGCTCAGCTTATGTATGGTGTATCCCCCCCCCCCCTCATTGGGCATTGCTTTAGGACATCCCACATAGTAATGACTATGCCGCTCTGTGTCCCGTGATGTACGAGAAAGAAAATAGGATTTTTATAACAGCTTACCTGTAAAATCCTTTTCTTGGAGTACATCACGGGACACAGAGCTCCCACCCCTCTTTGGGGACACTTATTGCTTTGCTACAAAACTGAGGTGCTCCCGGATGGGAGGGGCTTATATAGGGGAGGGTACTTCCGGTTTTGGAAGTTGCCAGTGCCAGCACCTGAAGGTATCTATATAACCCACATAGTAATGACTATGCCGCTCTGTGTCCCGTGATGTACTCCAAGAAAAGGATTTTACAGGTAAGCTGTTATAAAAATCCTATTTTTTAAGTAGGGCATCTTCAAGGGGTATCTGATAGACGAACGCCGCGGGACCATAAAAAAATTCTTCTGCGGCTTTTCCCAGACCTTATCAATGAGCTGGTCGAAGAAAGTACATATGGAAAAACCTCTTTAGAAGGCCTGGCCTTAAAAGAACCAAAGGAGACTGTATCCGCCTGAGGTTCTACATCCGCAGCATTTTAGCTTGAGAGTGTCCCTCACCGCAGTCATGAGTACACTAACAAGCGCCCTGTCATTTACTGACTCAGAACTGGAGTTTTCCTCATAAGGAATGTCCTGTTCAAAACCATCCAATACATTCAGAACTAGGGTCCTGAGCGGTAGTGGCTAGGCCCATATCTGAATCAGCGCACTGCCCTCATGAAGTAAAGTGGGGAGAGGGCGCTTTTTTGCTCCCTTGCGCTTGCACACAGCTCCCATCCTGGTCAGAAATGATTCCAGGACTGCCCACAACTGGTCCCTAGGGACCGCAGGTGCTGAAGCACTGCCTGTTGTCCACTGACATTTAGGGGAAGCTGGTGACAGAGACTCCATATTGCCCCCCTCTGAGACTCCTCAGATAAAAAGTCCACCCACAGGCTGTGCTGACTGAGGAGGGGGCACCCAGGGGACTCGCCAAACCGGACCAGGGACCGCTCAGTTCCACTGTCTGTTCCGCGCGGTGTCAGCGCTGGTGAGCTGTGAGGAGATTCGCGCTGTTACAGCAGCGCTAGAGGCCAAAACTAGTGCTGAAGAGCGCGCGGGCTACAAGAAAATGGCCGCCGCACTTCACTGAGGCGATCCGCGGCAAGATGGCCGCCATGACTCAGCAAAAGTGAAAAAAACAGCACACACACAGCGCCACTCGGCGCTCAGGCCCCAAAACACACAAAAAAAGGCCCCAAGCATATCTGCAGACCAGCATTAGCCCCTCCAAGAACAGTGCGACCCCCAGGCACCCCACACAGCACAGCGCCAGCAATGGTGACAGAGTGACAATGAAATACAGGGGGAGACAGGGAAAATCCCCCACAGAGAAACACACAGCCTTTTGTACTCATCTGCAGGCAGGAGAGACTACTTACCCGTCCCCTGAGGGACCCACTGGTGTGTTTCTGACAGGACTATCACAGTGCAGTACTGAGTAGCTGTCGGCCCGGTCCACCGCGAAAGATACAGTCAGTCAGGAACTGTTCAGTCTTGAGAGGACCGTGGGAGCATGAAAGCAAACCCGGCCACCCCTGGAGTCATGGGGCCTGTCGTGAACTGAGTCTCGCGCACACAAGGCGAGGATCAGCACGCTCGATGGTCGGACAGGGAAGACTACCAGGATATATTGTACCCAACCTGTTGCCCAGCCGACAGTTGATAGAAAATTCTCAAAAATAAAATAAAAAAGAATTCCAGAAAAGGAATAAAAATAGGTCAGGAGACTGGCTCCTGAGAGAGCCATGTCTTCTCCTTCTGCTAGGCAGAAAAAAAACTGAAGTCTGCTGACTGTAGTGGGAGGGTTATGTCCGGAGGGACCGCCCCCTGGGTGGGGCTGTTCAGCTCTGGCTTTTAGAATGTATGTATAACATTTCACATTCTGCCTAGGTCTTCTCCTGCAAGCAGGGACATAAACCCACGTGTAAAGAGACACCGTGTCAGTCCATGGATGATAAGAGAAATACATCTTTTTCTCGGACATATCACAAAAACTTGGTATTGCGCAGCTCCTTCTCTAGTAGACCTGTGAGCTCCCTCCCAGAGTAGAAATTTTCCAGCATTTGCTTCTTAATGTGCCTTGCTGTGGGAAGGTGTCCTGACAATGCCTTTTTACACATAAAGTCTTAGGTAGCAGTCTCTGGACTGACTATATACAGTATTGGGACACCTGCCTTTACACGCACATGAACTTTAATGGCGTCTTCAGTCCGTAGGGTTCAATATTGAGTTTTCCCACCCTTTGCAGCTATAACGGCTTCAACTCTTCTGGGAAGGCTGTCCACAAGGTTTAGGAGTGTGTCTATGGGAATGTTTGACCATTCTTCCAGAAGCGCATTTGTGAGGTCAGGCACTGATGTTGGATGAGAAGGCCTGGCTCGTGGCCTCTGCTCTAATTCATTGCAAAGGTGTTCTATTGGGTTGAGGTCAGAACTCTGTGCAGGCCAGTCAAGCTCCTCCACCCCAAACTCGCTCATCCATGTCTTTATGGACCTTGCTTTGTGCACTGGTGCGCAGTCATGTTGGAACAGGAAGGGGCTGTTCCCACGAAGTTGGAAGCATGAAATTGTCCAAAATGTCTTGGTATACTGATGCCTTAAGAGTTCCCTTCACTAAAAGCCCCACACCACCAAATGATTTGGACCAGTGCATAAAGCAAGGTCCATAAAGACATAGTTGAGCGAGTTCGGGGTGGAGGAACTTGACTGGTCTGCACAGAGTCCTGACCTCAACCCGATAGTACGCCTTTGGGATGAATTGGAGCGGAGACTGCGAGCCAGGCCTTCTTATCCACATTTGTGCCTGACCTCATAAATGCGCTTCTGGAAGAATGGTCAAACAATCCTATAGACCAGTGATGGCGAACCTTTGCACCCCAAATGTTTTGGAACTACGTTTCCCATGATGCTCAACTAGACAGCAGAGTGCATAAGCATCATGGGAAATGTAGTTTCAAAACATCTGGGGTGCCAAGGTTTTCCATCACTGCCATAGACACACTCCTAAACCTTGTGGACAGCCTTTCTAGAAGATTTGAAGCTGTTATAGCTGCAAAGGGTGGACCAACTCAATATTGAACCCTATGAACTAAGACCCCATACACACTATTAGATTTTTCTGCAGATTTTTGTCTTCAGATTTACCAAAACCCATATGAGGTCAAACCTTAAGCGTTTCAATTTGTATACAATCGGCTAAATCTGAAGACAAAAATCTAATCGTGTTTATGGGGTCTAAGACTGGGATGCCATTAACCACTTCAGCCGCAGACCATCTGGCTGGCCAAAGGCCAGAGCACTTTTTGCGATTCGGCACTGCGTCGTTTTAACTGACAATTGCGCGGTCGTGCGACATGGCTCCCAAACAAAATTGACGTCCTTTTTTTTTCTCATAAATTGAGCTTTCTTTTGGTGGTATTTGATCACCTCTGTGGTTTTTATTTTTTGCGCTATTAACAAAAATAAAGCCACATTTTTTTTTAAAACAATATTTTTTACTTTTTGCTATAATAAATATGGCCAAAAAATATATAAAGTTTTTTTCCTCAGTTTAGGCCGATACGTATTCTTCATATTTTTGGTAAAAAAAATCGCAATAAGCATTTGGTTTGCGAAAAAGTTATAGCGTCTACAAAATAGGGGATAGTTTTATGGCATTTTTATTAAAAAAAAAATTTGGCGGGGATCAGCCTTTTTTTTTTTTTTTTCTTTAATCGTGACTGCGACTTTATGGCGGACACTTTCGGCGCTATTTTGGGACCATTCACATTTATACAGCGATCAGTACTATAAAAATGCACTGATTACTGTGTAAATGTGACTGGCAGTGAAGGGGTTAACCACTAGGGGGCTAGGAAGGGGTTAAGTGTTCTAGGGAGTGATTCTAACTGTTAGGGGGCGTGGCTACAAGTGACACTTCACTGATCGCTGCTCCCGATGAGAGGGAACAGACGATCAGTGACATGTCACTAGGAAGAACGGGGAGATGTTGTGTTTACACTGACATCTCCCTGTTCTTCAGCTCCGTGACACGATAGCGGGACACTGGCGGTCATCAGGTCGGCGGGCACGGTCACGGAGGCAAATTTAAAAGGACGTACCTATACGCCCATTTGCCTGTCCGTGCCATTCTGTCGACGTATAAGTTTGTGCGGCGGTCGGCAAGTGGTTACAGTTTATGTGCGTGTAAAGGCAGGCATCCCAATGCTTTTGGCAATATAGTGTATGTGTTAAGTGGTGATAGACAGCCTTAGCCCTAGATGGCCAACCTTCCAAGATTAAACTCTGGCTATGAAAATTTCCAGGTAACAAATTGGGAGTAAAACAGTGGTTAATTTACTAAAACTGTGTAGAGTGCAAAATCTAGTGCATGGAAACCTGTGTGTGTGTACAAAGCTTACTTGAACAAGCTGAAGGTAGAAGCTGGTTGGCTATCATGCAGAGCTGTACCAGACTTAGAGGAAGTAAACCCAGGTATAAAAATAAAAAAAAAACAGCACCTGCAAGACAAAGGCATAATGAGCTAGTATGCCGGCAGTGACGGTACGGCCTCAATGAGGAACGGCACACTACAGTGCGCCTGTGCTGCTGTCTACGGCGGATGCGCTGTAGACAGCGGCGCCCGTGATTTTAGTAAATATCTCCTAAACCGTGGAGGTTTAGGAGATATTTCAAGCACCTACAGGTAAGCCTTAATCTAGGCTTACCTGTAGGTTAAAGTGGTTGTAAAGGGTTTACAACCACTTTAACTCTAGTTTTTAGTAAATCAACCCCACAGTCTTCTCTATAGCCTACCAGCAGCAGGTGATTTAGAGACTGCTCTGCTTGAAGGGGCCATCTGCTGGGATGGAGAATGAAGATCGTTGGCATTATGGTCTAGGGAAAATGCCAATATTCTATTTAGTGTAGAGAAAAAAAGCTGAAGGATATGATGTTGGGTTTTTAAAATGTTCAGGTATGTATCTCCTGTATGGGGGTCATCAGGTTACTGTCCTGAATACGTATTATACCTTATTTTCACATTTCCAGCACCTGTCTGGGATTGAGGATTTGAATGTATGTAATTGTCCTGGTGTGCACTTTGAAGACTTTGTACTGGTTTTATTTTGGTTCACAGAAACATCTGAGACTGTGTGATGTATTTGACATATGAACTATCCCTCTGTTTTGTTTCACAGCAGGAAAAGAAGAGAAAGAAGCACAGCAGGGACAGGGAAACCTCTGAATCTGAGAGCTCATCTACTTCCAGCTCTGATAAGGACTCGGAGCCTGCCAAAAAGAAAAAACGACACGCAGAGAAGACCAAAAAAAGCTCAAAGAAAAAGAAGCATAAAAAACATAAACGAAGACCGTGATTAAGAGGTCACTGTTTATTTACATTTATGTTCTCCTGTTGTGTGGCAACATATTTTATGTAAAAGCTACAAGAATATATTTCTCACACAAGCTGGATGTAGATGTGAAATTCCATCATTTCCCATAGTGGTGATGCAAGGTCATATTCTAAATAAAATGAACTTCCCTTTTTTTTATTACCAACTGGTAATGTGATTATTTGTTTGTTATTATCAGCAAACATTGATTTACACACTTTTTCATGAAAGCTGAACACAGGTAGATCGAAAAGAGACATGTTTTTGTGGCGCTGTAATTATTAACCAATCCTTGCATGTCTTTAAATGAAAGCTTTGACTTGGTATAGGCCTCTTGTAGTCCATAGGCAGCAGAACTCAGAAAGAAGGAAGAAGCAGCACAATGAGCCTATTGGTATGCAGATTGCAGGGAAGCAGAGTGACAGAGATGCTCGTCTGCCCGCTGCTTCTCCTATTTATTGTCCAGTCTCAGGGTGGGAGTGGGGAAGGAGACCTGAAGGTGAAACTGCAGCAGCGAGAGAGAGGGAACGTGTGTGTGTGTGTGTGTGTGTGTGTGTGTGTGTGTGTGTGTGTGTGTGTGTGTGTTAGTTATATAATCAATCACACCACCAGGGTAAAATAAGTATTGACCACGTCACCATTTTTCTAGGTAAATATATTTATAAAGGTGCCATTCAATTTTCACCACACGTCCGTAACAATCCATACATACAAATAAGTTCTGAAATTATGTGTAATAAAAAAAGTGAATGACACAGGGAAAAGGGTATTGCACACCTGAAGAAAGGGAGGTGCAAAAAGTCATTTAAAGCCAAGACACCAGCTGAAATCTATTGGTAATTGGAAGGCAATCCTGCCCCTTGGCAGTGCAATTTAATATCAAACCAGGATAGATGCAGCGCTAAAGAAATATTACTCTTTCGTTCATGGACGGACACAGCTTCCTATTGACAAGTGGGTATTATCCTTCATTTAGGAGTGACTAGGCAGAAAAACTTGTAAAAAGCGGACCCTCTGGGGATATCCCCTCTCTCTGCATCTTGCAGATCAGTTTTTTTTCTGCCTAGTAAGGAGAAGGACATGGCTCCCTTTTGGGCCCACTGGCCCGGGGGGATTTTTATCTACGTTTTTTGTTTTTTTGTTTATTACTGCGATCTTCGATCAACTGCCGACTGGGTGACAGGCTGGATCCTTGTTGTCCTACCCCCCCCCCCCAGTTTCGGCCATCGAGCGTGTGCCGACCCTAGCTACGCGCTGGGTTTTCTACGACATGCCCGTCGCTCTACGGGTGGCCGGTGAGCCTACGCTCCAGGGCTTGCATCGGACCGCTCAGCTACGGCTGACCTTTACGGCCGAGACGCAGTAGCCTGGCCGGTGAGCTCGCGCTCCAGGGCATGCATACGATCGTTCCCTAGGGCTCACTCACAGCATGCCTGGCCGACAGTCACCTCCGTGCGCGGATGATGATCTGTCCAGGAATGTCTTCCAGCATGATACACGCAGGAAAGGTAAGTAGATCCCCTGCTTCGGCAGGGTGACTTGGCTGGACATTCCTGGAGAGATCAAGTAAGTGGTTGTGGCCCTTTTTTTCCTCTCTCCCTGCCTTCCCTCCTCCCTGGGCTCTGAGCTAAGGTTGCTGGGGGTCACCTAGGGGGCTCCATCTGGAGCGGGGCTGCGCTGTAGCTGTCATTTAAAAAAATGTAATTTCTCTTCGTCCATGGACGGACACCGCTCCTTAAATCTTGACTGTTGGGTATGTTCCGTCTATTAGGAGAGGACTAGGCAGAAACATGTTAATATGCATACATGTTATTTTAGAACCGCGTTGAAACAGCCCCGCCCAGGGGGCGGTCCCTCTGAACATAACCCTCCTCCCTGCAGCTAGCAGCCTCAGTTTTTTTTTCTGCCTAGGAGAGGATGTGGCTCCCTTCGGGCCCAGTATCCTGAAGAGATTTTTTACTTTTAATTTTACTATTTTATTTTCTTTTTTGAGAAATCTATCAACTGCCGACTGGTCATGACAGGCAGGATAGTATAGATCCTTGTAGTCCCCCCAGTCCGACCATCGAGCGTGTTGCCGTCCCCTCGCAGAGCAGCGTGGGGTCTGTCACGCCATGGCTCCAGGGGTGGCCGGTGAGATATATGCT
Organism: Rana muscosa; assembly: GCA_029206835.1. Lineage (NCBI taxonomy): Eukaryota > Metazoa > Chordata > Amphibia > Anura > Ranidae > Rana > Rana muscosa. Next base: position 293,830,179 of record CM055117.1, read on the forward strand.
CCAGGGTCCACATATGACCGTGCGGCTTGCTGTTTCAGTCACAGTGGACCAGGCCGACAGCTACTCCGTACTGCTCAGTTGTAGGTCTGTCAGGAACGCACCAGCAGGTCCTCGCATGGGACGGGTAAGTACAGTTCCTCCTGCTTCGGTGGGATGGAACAGCTGGGCATTCCTACGGGGGTCGCTAGGGTTCTATGGCTTTAACCCCTTTTCCCTCTGTCACCCCCTTTTTTTCCCTCCTCATTGCGGGGCTCGCTGCGACCGGGGAATACCTTGGTGGGGCTCCGGGTCCTGGTGGGGGGCTGTGGGGGTGTCCGGGTCCGCTCTCTGTGTGGGGAGGGTGTATTTCGTGTGAAGCCTCCGTGCCTGGCCTTCTCGTCCACCTCACTTGCTGGGCGCCATTTTTTTGTAGCTCTGGTGCCATTCATTTGAGGCCTGTGCATTGCATTGTTTTTCCCATTGGTGGCCATTTTACCATGGTCGCGGTTGGGTGATTGCAGGCGGCCATTTTCTTGTGGTCCGCGCGCTTTATTTCAGACACTCGGCAGCCATTTTGGAGTGGGTTTTGGCCTCTAGTGGCGGCTGGCTTCCTGAACAGCGCGAACGGCACACACCGGTGTACAGATGCAGAGTGGGCAGCGGCGCTGAAGCGGTCCCTGGCTAGGCGGTGTGTCCCCTGGGTATTCCCCCCCCCCCTCTGTCAGTGCAGCAAGGAGGGTGGACGTTGGTGTGTCAGTATTTTGACTGGGTCGCTAGGGGCGGTCAGTGGGCAGTTATGGAGTCAGAAGCTGGTGTTTCCCCAGACATTCCAGAGGCAGCAACCAGTGCCACTGCACCTGCTATTCCACTGGAAGCTTTGTCGGCAGTCCTGGAGTCATGTCGCCATCGCCTGGGGACTGTTCTTGCTCAGACTCGGCCTGGCTGCGGCTCAGGACCCCTATTCTAGTGTGTCAGAGGATGTGGACCAGGGCCTTCCCTGTGAGGAGGACCCTTTGTCTGGGTCAGCTCAAGACAGGGCACTTGTCAGTGCACTTATCAATGCTGTGAGGGACACTCTCAAGCTGGGAGATGCAGCTGGAACTTCCACAGCAGAGTCTATCCCTTTTGGGTCACACGGCCCGACCCGCTCGGCTAAGGTTTTTCCTTTTTTTATGTTGAATTTTTTGACAAGTTCAAAGATAAGGAATGGGAACGGCCACACAGGCCCTCCGCGGTCTCTCAGCGCATGGCGGTCCAGTATACATTTGAGGAAAGCCTTGTGAAAAAATGGGCTTCTCCTCCAGTGGTTGATCCCCCCGGTCTCTCGGTTGAATAAAGCAACAATTATTCCGGTGGAAGGGGCCCCTTATTTTAGGGACCCTACTGATAGGAGGTCCGAAGCAGTGACCCGCTCTGTTTGCCATGCTGGGGTCAGCATGGCGGCCTATTTTGGCAGCTATCTTGGTTTCCCAGACACTTACGGAATGGGCAAAGATTTTGCACCAGACTGTGGAGGCGAATCGGCTCCCGCTGGAATGCGTGTTACTGGCCGAAAAGTAGGTAATGGGACTTGTGTACGTTTGTGATGCAACCCTGGACGCCGCCCCTTTGATATCAAGAGCTTGAGCGTCTGCTGTGGTTTTTCACCGCCTACTGTGGCTGAAATGCTGGTCCGCTGACCAAGCTTCTAAGAAAACCCTGTTGGACTTGCCTTTCAAGGGTGGGAGGCTTTTTGGTGCCTCGCTGGACGACATCATTAAAGATGTCACTGGAGGTAAGAGCATGCTTCTCCCTCCACTAAAGGGAGGGGGCCGCGCCCCTCCTTTCCCACGCAAAAACTGTATTTCTCTTATCGTCCATGGACCGACACAGCTCTCATACTGATTACGTGTGGGTATATGTCCCTGCTTGCAGGAGAAGACCTAGGCAGAATGTTAGATGTTAAAACATTCTAGAACAAGCCAGAGCTGAACAGCCCCGCCCAGGGAGGCGGTCCCTCCGGACATTACCCTCCCACCTGCAGCTAGCAGCCTCAGTTTTTTTTCTGCCTAGCAGAAGGAGAAGACGTGGCTCTCTCAGGAGCCAGTCTCCTGGAAGGTTTTTGCGTGCGCCATTGGCACGGTGTTTTAAATTTGAAAAGTGCGCCATTGGCGGCCATTTTGCTGCGGCTCAAGCACAATTATACAGGCGCTCGGCGGCCATTTTCTTGTAGCCACGGCGCTTTGTTTCGTTTTCGGCCTCTAGCGGCACTGCTGAACGGCGCGAAATACCGCTCTCCTCACAGATTCTTCACTCTCCTCAGGCTTCACCCGCGCTACAGCGCGGCTCATACAGCGGAACCGAGCGGTCCTTAAGGGTGGTGAGTCCTCCGGGTATCCCCTCCTCAGCGCAGCCAGTGGGTGGACTGTACTATTCACTGTAATAGTGAATAGGGTCTCAGAGGGTGGCAATATGGAGTCTGGTTCACCTGCTTCTACCCACATGTCAGAGGCAACTGGCAGTGCTCCTGCACTTGCGGTCCCTATGGACCAGTTGTCGGCAGTCCTGGAATCATTCCTTGTCAAGATGGAAGCGGTGTGCGAATGCTTGGGGGCTTAAAGTGCCCACCTCCCCACACAATCTCCACATGGGGAGTGCTCTGACTCAGATATGGGCCTAGCTACTGCGGCTGGGGACCCTAGTTCTGAGGATTTGGATGGGTTTGGACAGGACATTCCTTGTGAAGAAGACCCCTGTCTTGAACCACCTACTGAAAGGGTGCTTGTAAGTGAACTCATTGACGCTGTGAGGGACACTCTCAAGCTGAATGTTGAGGCTGAGGAACCTCAGGTGGAAACTATGACCTTTTGGTTCCTTGAAAGCCGTGTCTTCAAAAAAGGTTTTTCCATATGTACCTTTTTTTTGATAAATACATTGACCAGGTCTGGGATAAGCCGCAGAAGACTTTGACGGTCCCGCGGCGCATAGCCTTAAGGTACCCCTTTCAGGAGGACCTAGTTAAGAAGTGGGCTCATCCCCCAGTGGTCGACCCCCCCCCCGGTCGCCCGTTTGAATAAGGCCACCATGCTCCCAATGGAAGGGACTCTTGCATTTAAGGATCCTGCTGACAGGAGGTCAGAAGTGGCGTGTAGAACTATGTTCACCTTATTGGGGGCCGCCTTACGCCCTATAGTGACGGCGACACTTGTGTCTCAGACACTCACAGGCTGGGCAAAGATATTGCACCAGACAGTTCAGGAGCATAATCTCCCTCCTGAAACCATTGCCCTGGCTCACCAACTTGCGCAGGGTTTGGTATTCGTGTGCGATGCCACTGTGGATGCGACCCCTTTAATAACGGGGGCCTCCATTTCTGCTGTGGTGATGCGTCGCCTTATCTGGCTGAAATGCTGGTCGGCCGACCTAGCTTCCAAAAAGCTCCTGGCTGACTTGCCCTTTAAGGGCGGTAGACTGTTTGGGGCCGCCCTGGATGACATTATTAAAAAAGCCACAGGAGGTAAGAGTACCTTTCTTCCCCAGTCTATTAAGGGAAAGGAGCCCCACCGCAGGCCGGGCCCTTCCTTTCCGGCGAATAAGTTTTTTCGTCGGTCAGATTCCACGGGTAAGCCCACCCAGACTGAAAAAAGTGCGGCTGGGGGACAAAGACGTCCCTGGGTGCGTAAGCCTACCAAGCAAGCTCCCAAGTCCACCACCGCATGAAGTCTTGCCCCTGCCCGACTCTGGGGTGGGGGGGACGTCTTTGCAGGTTCTTGGTGCAGTGGACCTCCCGGATCTCCAACCGGTGGGTGTGCGAGGTGGTCACCTCGGGATACAGGATAGAGTTCCGCTCGTGGCCCCCAAACAGTTTTTTTCCCCCTCGAACCTCCGGCCCGCCGGGCGGCCCTCTTGGGGGGCCGTACAGGATTTGCTCGGGCGCGGAGTCATTGTGCCAGTTCTGTCATGAGAGATTTCAGGGGTTTTACTCAAAAAGGACGGGGTTCGGCCAATCCTGGACCTCAAGGCCCTGAATGCCTATGTGAGGGTCCAAAAATTCCAGATGGAATCCATTCGCACGGTGATCGCGACGCTCCACCAGGGGGATTTTCTGGCATCCTTGGATATCAAGGATGCTTACCTGCACATCCCAATCTGCGCAGGCCACCAGAGGTTTCTGCGCTTTGCCATTGGCAAAGTCCACTATCAGTTCATGGCCCTTCCCTTCGGCCTAGCATCGGCACCACGGGTTTTCACCAAGGTGCTTGCCCCGGTTTTAGCTTTGCTGAGACAGCGAGGAATTGTTATCGTGGGCTATCTAGACGATCTCCTTCTCAGAGCAGAAAATGGCTCAGAATTGGAGGAAAATGTGACGATAGTCAGTCAGACCCTCCGGGACTTCAGATGGGTTCTGAACACGCAGAAGTCGGCTCTAGTCCCGACTCAGCGCTTGGAGTATCTGGGTCTGATCCTGGACACTTCGGCAGCGAAGGTGTTTCTACCCTCAGAGAAGTTACTGACACTTCAGTCGGCAGTACAGGTTCTGGCATCCTGAAAATGGTCGTCAATTCGCTGCTGCATGAGAGTCCTGGGACCTAATGGTGGCCTCCTTCGAGGATGTTCCGTATGCCCAATCACACACTCGGGCATTGCAGAGGGGAATTCTGTCGGTTTGGGACAAGTCCCCATTGTCATTGGATCTTCAGATCCAGGTGAGTCACTCTGTCAAGGCGTCCCTGAAGTGGTGGCTGAGGTCCCCGGCTCTTCGGGCCGGGAAGTCGTTCCTCCCCATCCGCTGGACGGTGATCACAACGGACGCCAGCCTGATGGGCTGGGGAGGAGTGTGGGGAGTCCTGTCAGCTCAGGGGCTCTGGACTCCAGCTGAATCTCGTCTCCCAATCAACGTCCTGGAATTGCGGGCGATCAGGCTGTGTCTCTCCGCATGGTCGAAGAGGCTACTGGGCCGCTCGATCAGAATCCAGTCGGACAACGCCACGGCCATTGCGTATGTCAACCATCAGGGGGGCACTCTGAGCTCGGCTGCGGCGTCCGAGGTCGCCCACATCCTAAGGTGGGCGGAAAGAAGCGTGTCGGCCGTCTACATTCCGGGCGTAGAAAATTGGCAGGCGGACTATCTGAGCCGCCAGTCCCTGGACCAGGGGGAGTGGTCCTTGCATCCGGAAGTGTTTCAACTCCTTTGTCGACGGTGGGGCACTCCAGATGTGGACCTGATGGTGTCTCGTCTCAATTGCAAGGTGTCGAGGTTTGTGGCCCGGTCCAGGGACCCCTGGGCGGACGCCTCGGATGCGTTAGTGGCCCCGTGGGGTCGGTATCGCCTGATGTATGTATTCCCTCCGCTGCAGTTGCTTCCTCGTCTGCTGCGCAGGGTAGCGGCCGAGGGCATTCCGGTAATCCTCATTGCTCCGTACTGGCCTTGGCGTCATTGGTACGCCGACCTGGTACGTCTCATCGCGGACGTCCCTTGGCGCCTGCCCTTGAGGGAGGACCTTCTATCTCAAGGTCCTATCTTTCATCCTGCTCTACAGTCTCTGGCTTTAACGGCATGGCTATTGAGAGCCAGGTGCTGAAAGCACGAGGCCTGTCGGATGCAGTAATTTCAACCATGCTTAGGGCACGGAAGTCTTCTTCTAGGAAGATGTATCACCGTACCTGGAGAGCGTACATCGTTATGTGCGAGGAACTGGACTGGCATCCATGGACGTACTCTGTCCCCAGAATCCTGAGGTTCTTACAGCGTGGTGTTGCTCAAAAGCTGGCTCTGAGCACTATTAAGGGTCAGATTTCGGCCTTGGCCGTTTTTCTTTCAAAGACCCCTAGCTGGTTATTCCCTGGTTAGCACTTTTGTGCAGGGGGTACGCTATGTGGTTCCACCTGCCAAGCCCCCGCTCCCTCCTTGGGATCTGAACTTGGTGCTTCAGGAATCTCCTTTTGAAAATATAAGAGATATTCCTCTTTCGACTTTGTCCCAGAAGGTGGCTTTTTTAGTGGCCATCACTTCTGTTAGACGGGTGTCTGAGTTGGCGGCTCTGTCATGCAAGTCGCCTTACCTGGTCCTCCATAAGGATAAGGCGGTCTTGCGACCGCGACAGTCTTTCCTTCCTAAGGTGGTTTTGGCTTTTCACCTTAATGAGGACATTGTCCTACCGTCCTTGTGCTCTCATCCATCGCATCCTAGAGAGGTTGTGCTTCACAATTTGGATGTGGTACGTGCCTTACGGGTATACCTGGAGGCTACTGCTTCCATTCGGAAGTCTGACTCGCTGTTTGTATCTGTCTCTGGTCCGAAACAGGGCCAAGCGGTGTCGTCTGCCACCATCTCTAGGTGGATCAGACAGACTGTTATACAGGCCTATGCCATTAGGGGACGGGCGCCTCCCTTCCCGGTCACGGCGCATTCCACCAGGGCAATCGGTGCTTCCTGGGCTTGCCAACATCAAGCGTCGGTTGCACAAGTGTGCAAGGTGGCGACCTGGTCGTCCGTGCATACCGGTTCAAAGTTCTACAAGGTTGATGTGGCTGCATCTTCGGATGCTTCCTTCGGCCGCAAGGTGTTGCAGGCTGCTGTCTAATGTTGCAACTCCTCCGTTGAGGAGCTTTGCTGGTTTGGAGTGAAGTTTTGGTTGTTCCTTACTTTTTTGCTCTCACCCTTTTCTTATACTGCTTTGGGACGTCCCACACGTAATCAGTATGAGAGCTGCGTCGGTCCATGGACGATTAGAGAAAATAGGATTTTTGTACTCACCGTAAAATCTGCTGCAGGTGGGAGGGTAATGTCTGGAGGGACCGCCCCCCCCTGGGCGGGGCTGTTGAGCTCTGGCTTGTTCTAGAATGTTTTAACATCTAACATTCTGCCTAGGTCTTCTCCTGCAAGCAGGGACATATACCCACACGTAATCAGTATGAGAGCTGTGTCGGTCCATGGACGTCAGAGAAATGGATTTTACGGTGACTACAAAAATCCTATTTTTTTGTCCGTCAGCACCTGCCAGCAGACCCTCCCATGCGGACAAAGGTCCGGCTGGGGGGACAGAAGCGTCCCTGGGTGCGTAAACCCGCCAAGCCGGCTAGCAAGCCTGCTACCGCATGAAGTTTTGCCCCCGCCCGACTCCAGGGTGGGGGGGGGGGGGCGGCGGCTTTGCAGCTCGGTGGACCTCCCTGCTCTCCGATCAGTGGGTCTGCGAGGTGGTCACCCCAGGGTACAAGATGGAATTCTTTTCTTGTCCATTAAACAGATTTTTTTTTTTTCTCTCAAATCTGTCCCTTCTTCTGGCTCGCCGGGCTGCCCTCCAGGGGGCGGTGTGAGACTTGTTGGGATGCGGGGTGATCATCCCTGTACCACCACAGGACAGGGTTCAGGGTTTTTAATTCAAATCTGTTTGGTCCCAAAGAAGGACGGAGTTCGTCCTGTACTGGACCTCAAGGCATTTGTAAAGGTCCAAGAGTTCCGGATGGAACCAGGGCAATAGGTGCCTCTTGGGCTTTCCGACATCAAGCGTCTGTTTCCCAATTATGTAAAGCGGCAACTTGGTCATCCGCTTACACTTTCACTAAATTCTACAAAGTTGATGTAGGTGCATCTTTGGATGCCTCTTTTGGCCGCAAAGTTTTGCAGGCGGCCGTTTAGAGTTGCAATGCTTCCGTTGGAGCTCTGTTTTGGGGGTGAAGTTTACTTTTATGCTGTTCCCACCGCTCGTGTTTTATTTTTTACACTGCTTTGGGACGTCCCACTTGTCAATAGGAAGCTGTGTCTGTCCATGAACGAAAGAGTAAATAGGATTTTTTTACTCACCGTAAAATCCTTTTCTCTGAGTTCATGGATGGACACAGCACCCACCCCTTGTTTTAAGTTTGTGCTGCTTTTTGATGAACTGATCTGCAAGCTGCAGAGAGAGGGGGGATATACCCTGGGTGGTACTGTAGAAGGTGTGATGCAACACTTTTTACAAGTTTTTCTGCCTAGTCACTCCTAAATGAAGGATAATACCCACTTGTCAATAGGAAGCTGTGTCCGTCCATGAACTCAGAGAAAAGGATTTTACGGTGAGTAAAAAAAAAAAAAATCTGTGAAAAAAAAAATATATTACTTGAAAGTGAAAACTAAGGCACATTTAAGGTTCCATCGCTAGTAAAAATATTAGACAAAAAAAATTAAAAATCATGTGAAAAAATATTTTGCAAGTGAAAAAAGAAAACGAAGGCAAAGTCCCATTACGATTCCAGTCCATGAATTGGCAAGGAAATAACACCCATCCGTGTAGATGCAGGAAAAGGAAACTGCAGGAGAAATCTGACGTGCAATTCCACACCCAGGTGAGTAAAATAGTCTACTCACCAAATGGTGATGACTACTACACAGCAGTCTCGCCCAGCATAGGGAAATCGGTCTCACCAAACCGGTAACTGGAACGAAAGGTTCATAATGCTCGGAAACGTAAAACGAAAAGCTTCCATAGTGCAGTATGTTGATTTATTAAATTCGCTTTTAAACAAAAGAATCGCACTTACAGATTAGAAGTCAATCGAGGGTGATAAGATACAATATACAACGGGGCCGGGGTGTCTTCAGCTGGTTCAGTCTCAACTGATGGCCCATAAAAAGGTGTCTCATTCCCAAGGTGTCACACAAGAAAACTCTCATGATGGGTAAAAGCAAAGGACTCTCAAGACCTTTTGCAACCTTATTGTTGCAAAACCTACTGATGGCATTGGTTACAGAAGGATTTCTAAACTTCTGAATGCTCCAGTGAGCACTGTTGGGGCCATAATCAGGAAGTGGAAAGAATTTCTGACAGTGAAAAGCATTATCAGAAGAGTTGTCCAAGAGCAAATGACCAGTTGTGGAGAGTTTTTTTTCGAAAGACCTGTAATTAGCAGGTACATTTTGTTTCAAAGAAAACCATAAGTAATGCACTTAACTGCCATGGCCTGTATGCATGCTTGCAACGCAAGACTCCATTGCTGATGAAAAAGCATGTTGAAGCTTGTTTAAAGTTTTCTGCACAACATTTAGACAAGTCTGGGAAATACTGGGAGAATATTGTCTGGTCAGATGAGACCAAGATTTAACTCTTTGCATGCCATAATACACACAATGTTTGGAGGCCAAATGGCACTGCACGTCACCCCAAAAACACCCCCATACCAACAGTGAAGTTTGGAGGTGGGAACATCATGGTGTGGGGCTGTTTTTCAGCATACAGTACTGGCAAAGTTCGTATCGATAAAGGAAGGATGAATGGAAAAATGTACCAAGACATTCTTGATAAAAATCTGCTGCCATTTAGCAGGATGATGATCTGAAACATGGGTGAACCTTTCAGCAAACACAAAGCCAAGGAAGCTCTCAATTGGTTTCAAAGAAATAGGAAAAAAATAAAGCTGATAGAATGGCCCAGCCAATCACCTGACTTGAATCTAATAGAAAATCTATGGAAAGAACTAAAGATCAGAGTTCATAGAAGAGACCCCACGAAACCTTCAAGATTTGAAGACGGTTTGTCCAAATGGTTTAAAATCACACCTGGGCAATGCATCTTGTTTCTCCATACAGGAAGCGTTTAGAAGCTGTTATTACCAACAAAGGATTTTGTATGACGTATTCAATAAATTTCAGTTTGCGTGTTCAATACTTTTTCCCTGTGCCATTCCATTTTATCACACAACTTGACAAAACTGAGTTTTAAGCCCCATACACACGGTCGGACTTCCATCGCACTTTTCCCTGGATTTTTGTCCGAACAGAGTTGGCCGGGCACACCCATAGCATACACACCACAGGACTTTTCGGCAAACTTTCCCAAAACTTTTTGCAACATCACGTGGTTTTTCTGCTCTTTTCTGCTCTTTACCGCCACCCTTTGGTCAACTTCTGCTATTGTTGGTTGATTTTAACATTAGTTGTTTTGTCCATCGGACAAAAGTCCTATGGTTTTCTGTACACACGGTAGGACTTTGCTCCATCAGACTTTTGTTGGCCAAAAGTTTGTCTGTTTGCAGACCCAACTTTTGTCCGATGAAAACAAAAAAAAAAAAAAAAAGTTTGTCTGATGGAGCGTACACACGGTCGGATTGTTGGTCCAACTTGCTCAAAATGAAGTTTGTTGGCCAAAATTCCGACCGTGTGTACGGGGCTTAATAATGGAAAATTGTATACTCACCTTTCCGTAATTTTCCTTTCCTGTCGCATCTTCATGGCAGCATACACCTTTGGGTTGTGGCTCCGCCCCCACAACCTGATAGGACTGTTTAGCTATTAAGCCCAGAGTGGGCCCCCGCCCAGGTATTCTAGTATATATATATATATATATATATATATATATATATACACATATACACACACATATATACATACATATACCTCACCTCAGGCGGGTGGGCATCTGTATGCTGCCATGAAGATGCGACAGGAAAGGAAAATTACGGAAAGGTGAGTATACAATTTTCCATTTTCCTGTTGCATCATGGCAGCATACACCTTTGGGTGAATAACTCGCAGACTGGGTGGGTCTGAGCATAAAGACTTTTTTTTTATTGCAATTAAGAAAGTGACTGAGTGTTAAGTCCCATAAGGAGATGTTTTCTAATGGAAAGAATGGTTCGTATGATAGAACTTCTAGTATGACCGAAAGATCCCAAGTCGGGAAGGAAGGCTTTCTGGGAGGCCTTATCTTTAGGCAGGCCCTCTGGAACTGAATAACTAGGGTCTCTTGCGCCCACTTGATTCCTGTCATAGCTGATAATGCTGACACGTGAACTTTTAATGTACTTGATCCAAGGCCTTTCTCTAGGCCTAACTGGAGAAACTCAAGGATTTGCGCAACTGTTGAAGATGATGGGTTCCAGTTTTGTTGCTGTACAACTGAGAGAAACTTCTCCTATATCCTCTTATAGGTACTGTTGGTGGTGCATCTTCTGGCTTGAAGAAGAGTTTCTACCACTTTTTGGGAGCAACCTTGGTTCAAAAACCTAGCCCTTTCATTCTCCAGGCTGTCAGATGCATCCTTTCCGGGGATGGATGAAGAAGTTGCCCCTGGGAGAGTAGATCCGCTGCTGGTGGAAGCGGTAAGGGTCTCGCTGTATTCAGCTGAAGGAGAGTGGTAAACCATGGTCATCTCGGCCAAAAGGGAAGGACTGTTATCACTGTGGAGGATTTTTTTTTCCTTTTCCTTCCTCTTCTCTCTTGCTAGTCTCCACCTATCATCACATTTCCCATATTCCTCACACATTTCATACACAAGCTTCATTTACTCTTTCGTCCATGGACCGACACAGCTTCTCTATTGACAAAGTGGGTATTATCCGTTAATTAGGAGTGACTAGGCAGAAAAACTTGTAAAAAGTGTTGCATCACACCTTCTACAGTACCGCCCAGGGGGCGGACCCTCTGGGTATACCCTCTCAGTCTGCACATCGCAGATCAGTTTTTTTCTGTCTAGCAAGGAGTAGGACATGGCTCCCTTCGGGCCCATTGGTCCGGGGAAAAAAGATATATATATATATATTTATTTTTTTGCTACATTTGTTGTTTCCTGCGATCTTCGATCAACTGCCGACTGGGTGACAGGCTGGATCCTCGATCCTTGTAGTCTCCCCAGTTTCGGCCATCGAGCGTGTGCCGACCCTAGCTACGCGCTGGGTTTTCCACGACATGCCCGTCGCTCCACGGGTGGCCGGTGAGCCTACGCTCCAGGGCCTGCATCGGACCGCTCAGCTTCGGCTGACCTTACGGCTGAGTCGCAGCAGCCTGGCCGGTGAGCTTACGCTCCAAGGCTTGCATCGGACCGCTCAGCTTCGGCTGACCTTACGGCCGAGTCGCAGCAGCCTGTCCGGTGAGCGTCATGCTCCAGGGCATACATATGATCGTCCCTTCTGGGTCCAATCACAGCATGCCTGGCCAACAGTCACCTTCCGTGCGCGGACGATGATCTGTTTGGAATGTCTTCCAGCAGAATACATGCAGGATAGGTAAGTAAAACTCCCCTGCCTCGGCTGGGTGATTTAGCTGGACATTCCTGGAGAGATCAAGTAAGTGGTTGTGGCCCCTTTCTTCCCTCTCTCCCTGCCTTTCTCTCCTCCCTGGGCTTCTAGCTAAAGGTTGCTGGGTGCTGGGGGTCACCTAGGGGGTCCCACTGGAGCGGGGCTGGCTGTAACTAACATTTAAAAGAAATGTCATTTTTGCTTACCTGTGTTTCTGTGTCTCCATGCTGTCGGCGGCCATTTTGAGGTGGTCCATGCCAAGTTTGGCCTCTTGTAACTGCCTGGCGGCCATCTTCCTGTGGTTCGGCCACACCCACTGGCCCCTATCAGGTGATCGGCGGCCATGTTGGTCCACCCTGTATGCAGATATTGCCGTTCGGCGGCCATCTTTTTGTGGGCTATGGCTGCCTGACCTCTATCTTCTGTCGGCGGCCATTTTCTTAGAGCCCACATTATCTTCCATACAGACGTTTTTGGCAACCATTTTGCGAGAGCCTCCGGCCTCTAGGGTGCATTACACTGGCGCGAAAATTCACACAGGAAGTGCTGATAAAAGAAGCAGACTGACACAGCAGCAAGGGGACAGCATCACAGGCGCAGCATAGCAGTACCTATCCAGGGTGGTGAGTCCTCTTGGTAACCCAGCATCTCTGCAGCGCAGGAGGGTGGCCTATTGATATCTTGCCTGGAGCCCTGTGAGTGTCAGCGTGTGGTCAGCATGGCATCTGAGCCAGATGTCTTCTCCCCTGAAACACCAGATTTAGCAGCTGGTGTCCCTGAGGTGTCTATGGACGCTATGTCGGCAATCCTAGAGGCGTTTGCTGCCAGGGTGGAAGCAGCACACGGGAATACAGGGGGTAATAAACGCCCCTGTCCCCTGCAATCTTCTGGGGATATTTCTGATGCAGAACCAGGTCCAGCTATGGCTCATGGCACAGATTCTGATGCATCAGAGACTGCAGACCGTGACCGATCGGACAGTGAGGAGGACTCCAAGTCCAGGTCAGTACGCGAGACGGCTTTGGTATCTGACCTTATTACTGCAGTGCGGGATACGCTAAAGTTGGAAAGGACTGAAGAAGTAGCAGATACTCCAGTCCCCTTTGGGTTTCGTAAACCTGCCCGCACTGCTAAGGTGTTCCCTTGTGTGTCTTATTTTGACAAACTCTTATACAAGGAATGGGAGAACCCACTGAGGGTCTTTACAGCCCCAAAGAGGTTTGCAGTACGGTACCCCTTTGAGGAGAGTTTTCTGAAGATATGGACCTCTCCCCCTATAGTGGACCCTTCGGTGTCCAGACTTATTAGAGCCACCACTATTCCAGTAGAAGGGGCTCCTGTTTTCAAGGACCCTGTGGATAAGAAGGCTGAAGCACTCGCTCGCTACCTATACTCAGTGGTAGGCTCGGCAGTACGCCCGGCATTGGCGGGGGCCCTAGTGTCTCAGACACTTACGGAATGGGCAAAATTGCTACTCCAGGGGTTAAAGGAGCGAGATGCTCCTCCTAATGAGATAACTTTGGCCGACCAGTTGGTCCAGGGCCTTAAGTTTGTCTGCGAGTCAGACATGGATACTATTCCCCTGCTGTCAAGAGCTTTGGTTTATGCAGTAGCAATACGCCGCCTGATCTGGCTAAAGGGCTGGTCTGCGGACCAGACTTCCAAGAAAGCCCTATTGGATCTGCCTTTTAAGGGCGACAGACTTTTTGGGGCTTCTCTGGATGACATCATCAAGGATGCCACAGGAGGTAAAAGCACTTTGCTTCCCCAAACTAGCAAGGGTAGGGGACCACGCCAAGGGCAAGGGCCCTCCTTTACTGCACGTAAGCGGTTTTTTCGCCCCCTTAAGGCGACAGGGAAAAGACCCCAGGCCGATAAAGCGCCTGCCCAAGGACAAAAGCGTCCTTGGTCCCGCAGACCCAACAAGCCTGCGGACAAATCTGCGTCCACATGAAGGTCCGCCCCCACCCAGCTCTCGGGTGGGGGGACGTCTTCGCAAATTCGCGACTCAGTGGACTGCTCTAGTCTCCGACAGGTGGGTTTGCGAAGTAATCTCCTCAGGCTACAAGATAGAATTTCTCTCTTGTCCACCAGACAGATTCATCACCTCCAATCTCCAGCTACTACCGACCCGTCGGGAGGCCCTGTATGGGGCGGTCCAGGGTCTACTGGAACGCGGGGTAGTTATTCCAGTTCCAGAACAGGAACGGGGTCAGGGTTTTTACTCAAATCTGTTCATTGTGCCAAAGAAGGAGGGGGTTCGTCCAATCTTGGATCTCAGAGCCCTCAATTGCTTTGTGAAGGTACAAAGATTTCGGATGGAGTCGGTTTGATCCGTAGTCACGGCTCTCCATCCGGGGGACTTTCTGGCCTCCTTGGACATCAAGAACGCATACCTGCATGTCCCCATATACTCCAGACACCAGAGGTTTCTGCGATTTGCTATCGGGAAGAACCACTACCAGTTTGTGGCCCTCCCGTTTGGCCTTGCCTCAGCACCCAGGACGTTCACCAAGGTGCTCGCTCCGATTCTGGCACTTCTAAGACAGCGGGGTATCGCTATCACAGGTTACTTGGACGACCTTCTGCTGAAGGCCCCTTCAAGCTCAGAATTAGAGGTAAGCGTGTCCATTACCTGTCGGACTCTTCGAGACTGTGGTTGGATACTAAACACGCAAAAGTCAGTATTGGTGCCCACTCAACGCCTAGTGTACCTGGGGTTGATTCTGGATTCCTCAGAGGCAAAGGTATTCCTCCCTGTGGAGAAGTTGCAGACCCTCCGGGCTGCAGTACGGCAGCTGACTTCCAGGAATTGGTCGTCACTCCGTTTTTGCATGCGAGTGTTGGGCCTCATGGTAGCCTCCTTCGAGGCAGTCCCATATGCTCAATACCACACTCGAGTGTTACAGAAGGAAGTTCTGTCCAGATGGAACAGATGCCCTTCATCTCTGGATTATCAAATCCGAGTGAGCCACCTAGTCAGGAGATCCCTGGTATGGTGGCTGACAGCACCGGCTCTAATGGCCGGGAAGTCATTTCTTCCGGTTTACTGGATAGTGATCACGACGGACGCCAGCCTTACAGGTTGGGGGGGGGGAGTCTGGGGTGTCCAGTCGGCGCAAGGTCGCTGGACCCCAGAGGAAGCCCTCCTGCCGATCAATGTCCTGGAGATCCGGGCGATCAAGCTGTGCCTCTTCAAATGGTCTCAGAGACTGCAAGGGCGTCCAGTCAGGATCCAGTCAGACAACGCCACAGCAGTGGCATATGTCAATCATCAAGGAGGAACAAGAAGCTCAGCTGCAGCATCGGAGATCGCTCGCATCCTGAAGTGGGCAGAGAGGAGCGTACCGGCACTGTCGGCCGTGTACATTCCGGGTGTGGAAAACTGGCAGGCGGACTACCTGAGCCGCCAGATGCTGGACCAGGGAGAATGGTCCTTACACCCGGAGGTGTTCCAACTCCTCTGCCAAAGATGGGGCACACCAGACGCAGATCTTCTGGCTTCCCGACTCAATCGGAAGGTATTGAGGTTTGTGGCCCGGTCAAGAGACCCATGGGCAGACGCAACGGACGCGTTGGTAGCATCGTGGGGTCAGTATCGGCTAATCTATGCCTTCCCTCCCTTAAGGCTTCTTCCTCTTCTGCTCCGCAGAGTGGAGGCAGAGGGAATTCCAATGATCCTAATCGCTCCAGATTGGCCTCAGCGTCCTTGGTACGCCGATCTAGTACGTCTGGTAGCAGACGTCCCCTGGCGCCTACCACTACGGAAGGACCTGCTATCGCAAGGTCCCATATTCCATCCTGCTTTACAGTCATTGGCTTTAACGGCATGGCTGTTGAGAACCAGGTACTGAGAGATCGGGGCCTGTCAGACTCAGTAATCTCTACTATGAGAAGTGCTCGGAAACCGTCCTCTAGGAAGGTCTATCACCGCACTTGGAGGGCCTACATCTCCATGTGTGAGGAAATGAAATGGCATCCGCGTACCTATTTGGTTTCCAGAATCCTGCTGTTTTTACAGCATGGGGTAGACCAAAGGCTTGCCCTAAGTACGATTAAGGGACAGATATCTGCCCTGGCTGTCTTTTTTCAGCGACCCCTGGCGACTCACTCTCTCGTGAGTACATTTGTGCAGGGGGTTCGACATGTGGCCCCTCCGGTCCGCCCCCCGTTACCTCCGTGGGACTTAAACCTGGTCCTCTCGGTGCTTCAGACGGCACCGTTTGAGAATATTAGAGATATTCCCCTGTTGACACTTTCTCAGAAGGTGGTCTTTTTGGTGGCTGTTACGTCAGTTAGACGAGTCTCTGAGCTGGCAGCCCTGTCCTGCAAGGCTCCCTATTTGATTTTCCACAAGGATAAGGTGGTGCTGCGGCCGCAGCCTTCCTTTCTTCCGAAAGTCGTTTCGGCTTTTCATCTCAACTAAGACATTGTACTTCCATCCTTGTGTCCTCAGCCGTCGAATCCTAAGGAGTCGGCGTTGCATTCCTTGGACGTTGTCCGAGCTTTGAGAGTATACATATCTGCTACTTCCCTGTTCCGGAAGTCAGACTCACTGTTTGTTTCGGTGGCTGGTCCCAAGAAGGGCCAAGCAGTCTCATCGGCCACCATCTCTAGGTGGATCCGACAGATAGTAATCCAGGCTTACGCCTTAAAGGGTCAGGCGCCCCCCTTTCCTGTCACGGCGCATTCGACCAGGGCAATAGGTGCCTCTTGGGCTTTCCGACATCAAGCGTCTGTTTCCCAACTATGTAAAGCGGCGACTTGGTCGTTCGCTCACACTTTCACAAAATTCTACAAAGTTGATGTAGGTGCATCTTCGGATGCCTCTTTCGGCTGCAAGGTTTTGCAGGCGGCTGTTTAGAGTTGCAACTCCTCCGTTGGAGGAGTGCTGTTTTGTGTTTTGGGGTGAAGTTTGTTTTTATGCTGTTACCACCCCTCATTTTTTCTCTGACACTGCTTTGGGATGTCCCACTTTGTCAATAGAGAAGCTGTGTCGGTCCATGGACGAAAGAGTAAATAGGATTTTTTACTCACCGTAAAATCCTTTTCTCTGAGTCCATGGACCGACACAGCACCCACCCCTCCTTTTAAGTTTGTACTGCTTTTTGACGAACTGATCTGCGATGTGCAGACTGAGAGGGTATACCCAGAGGGTCCGCCCCCTGGGCGGTACTGTAGAAGGTGTGATGCAACACTTTTTACAAGTTTTTCTGCCTAGTCACTCCTAATTAACGGATAATACCCACTTTGTCAATAGAGAAGCTGTGTCGGTCCATGGACTCAGAGAAAAGGATTTTACGGTGAGTAAAAAATCCTATTTTTTGTAGTTTCCCAGCTTCCATAATTTATTGTTTCACTCACTTTTTAGACACAGCGTCATTATTCACATCATACACTCATTTACTAGTCACTCACTTGGTTCACACCCATCTCCCCTCACATTTCACGACATTTTCTGCATTTCTTTCCCTTCCCTTCTTCCCTTCCTCCTGTTCCCCAGGTATTTTTCCCCCCTCTGTTCCCCTTTCCCTTCCCATCCAACAACCTTCCCTTCCCTTCTCCCCCCCCCCTCCTTTTCCCCCTCTCCTCCATTCCCTTCCCCACTCTCCCTTTCCCTTCCTGTCCACTCCTTCCCTTCCCTTTTTCCTGTTCCCTTCCCACTCACAACCTCTTCCACTCCCCCTTTTCCTCCTTCTTCCCCCCCCCTTCTTTCCTTCCCCTCTTCCCTTTTCTTTTTCTTTTCCTTTTCTTCACATCCTGTTTTCTACACACGTATCAGCATATGTCAGTTTATACCTTCACTTAGCTTTTCCCATTTTTTTCAGTTTTTTCACCTCAATACACTTGCAACACACACACCTTTTTTTTCTTTTCACTTTCTTCTTTTCTTCGCCTTTTTTTTTCTTTTCTCTTTTCTCTTTTTCTCATAGGGATAATTCATTATCTAAATAAATGTCTCCTTTTGACTTTATTTTATTATGCTAATTTTACTTTTTTGGACATTTTTGTAGGGCCTTTTTTCGATTGGTCTGTTGAGCCCCCCCTCCCCCCCCCCGGGGCTCTCGCCTCCCCAGCCTTCCCTGCTGGCATCCGAAGTAATCACCTCCTGGGGAAGGGTAACTATGCGTTTGTACCTTTTTAGGTTGTGCAATCGGGTCCACCACCATAGTGATTGTTTGACCTTCTTTTGGATGTTGATTCGCTGAGACATCGATACCCCGTTCCACTGTCTCAAAAATGACATCTGGAGAGGTCTTGTGTTCCACTGGGCCCATTGGACCATAGGAATGGTTGCTGATAGCGACCCCATGATGCTGAGACACTCTCTGGCTGGGAGTGTGTTGGATAAGAGTAATCTCTTTGCCCTCTGGATTATGATGGGAATTTTCTCTTGAGGGAGTTGTATGGTGTTGAGTCTGGTATCCAGTTCTGTCCCCAGGAAGACCATTCTCTGAGTAGGTTGGAGATTGCTTTTCTTCCAGTTTATCAGCCACCCAAATTTTTGCAAGGTGGATGTTAGAGTGTCTCGGTGGAGTAAAAGAGACTCTTGGTTGTCTGCAAGCAATAGGATGTCGTCCAGATAATGGTGGACTCTCAATCCTTTCTCCCTTAGGAGAGCTATCACTAACAGCAGGACCTTGGTAAATGTTCTGGGAGCAGTAGAAATCCAGAACGGAAGACATTGAAACTGAAAGTGTTGGTGGTTTACCGAGAAGCGGAGAAACTTCTGGAATGCGGTGTGAATGGGAAGATGCAGGTAAGCATCCTTTAAATCCACAGAGAGCATCCAGTCGCCGACATTTATGGCATAGAGGATTGACTGTAAACTTTCCATCTTGAAAGTCTCCACCAGGATTGAGCGATTGAGACTTTTTAGGTCTAGGACAGGGCGCAGATACCCGGTCTTTTTCTTTACCAAAAACAGAGGGGAGTAGAAACCTTTTCCCCTTTGTGGAGGTGGGACTTCCACTATGGCCTGTTTTTGGATTAGATCTTGGACATATTCTGCCAATATGAGCTTCTTTTCCCTGGATGTTGGAATTCTGGTTTTGACGAATTGGTCTCTGGGAGGTCGATTCTTGAACCTCCATTTGTGTCCGTCTTGGACAGTAGCCACTGTCCATGGGTCTCTTATTATCTCCGCCCAAACCTGCTTGAAGTCCTTTAGTCTGGCTCCTACTACAGCTGGTTGGGCGGACGCATCTTCAAAAAGACTTCTGGTCCCCCAGGGTAGGGGTCTTGGACTTTTGGAGTTTTAGGAAGGATGACTGTGGATTCTTCCAATTTTTTCTGTACTCCCTGCCGGGCTTATAGGACTTTGCCTCCCTGTATCTATCTGGGAGGTTCCGTCTGAACGTAGGTGGCCTTTGTTGAGTCCAGACTTTCCGCCGGTGACTTTTGAAATGGCCGAGTCCAGCTTCTCCCTGAAGAGGTTTGAGCCGTCAAATGGGATCCTACACCAGTTGGACTTTGAGAAGGGGTCTGCTGACCATGGTTTTAGCCAGAGTGCCCTCCTGGCCATCACTGAGCTTAACATTGCTCTGGATGTTGACTTTATGATGTCTACAGAGGCTTCTGCGACAAAATCGCCTGCAAGGCTGAGTTCCTGGAGAGCTGTGATTACTCGCTCTTGTTCCACGCCTTCTGCTACCAACTTCTCAGCGTCGGAGGACCAGCTTGAGATAGCCCTTCCCACTGCTGCTAGCGTTATTTCTGGTCTGCAGGCACCACCTGCGAATAGGTAGGCTCTTTTAAGATCCAGATCGATCTTTCTGTCTAATACATCCTTAAATGTGACCGCATCTTCTATTGGAAGAGTTATGTGCCAGGCTAGGCGCATCAGGGAGGAGTCTACCACTGGTGGTGTTACTAGTTGATTGACACTGGATTCCTTTAGCGGATACAGTTTGGCAAGTCTGTTGCTGAGACTGGTCTTCTTCTCAGGTTTTTTCCATTCATCTTTAATTAAGTCTTCCAGTTCTTCGATAAATGGGAAGGTTTCTGGTTCTTTTTTGAGATTCTGAAAATATTTCTTCTTTTTCCTCTTCCCATTCTATAGCTTCCTTCACTGATTTTATGAAGGGTTCTATAAGTGAGAAGTCAAACCAGGTGGATACCTCCAAGTCCTCATTGTCAGATAGGGGTTCTGGCTTTTTAGATGTAGAGGGAGTCGCAGGTGAAGTGCCTTGCACTGATCTGCTTGATTCAGATTCTGCGATTTGCAGGGATGTAAATATAGCCGGCTCTCTGCTTGGCTCTCTCTCTCTCTAGTTGCTTCGTCCAAGCATGTGCGACAGGCCAGCTTGTCCGGAAGTGCTATGGCACCGCAAACCCAGCATGAATTCCCTGATGGACAGGAACGCTGAGGGGGAGGAGAGCGTCTGCGTGAAGGAGACCTCCTGTAGGAGTGTCTGTGCCGTGAATGGGATTTTGAACGGCTCCTTCTGCGACTTGAGCGACTTCGTCTTGTGCGTGAGCGACTTCTACCGCGATCTGAGCGGCTTTGTCTATGGTTTGGGCTCCTTCTAGATGGCTCTTTTCGTCTTGAATCCGACGATCTGGCCGACCTGATAGGACTGTCCAATTTAGACAGCATTAGTGACAGGCTCTCTTTTTCAGTCTTCACTACTTACCAATCTCCCCCCCCCCTTACCTATTAGGCTGGTGATGGTCTACGACCTCCATGAGGAGTAATATGGTCCCCCCTACAATAGATAGTAGGAAATGAGCATGCAGGCAGTAGGTAAGGTGAAATCCAGGAAGCTTACCTTAAGGAAGAGACAGCAGTGCAATCTATCCCACCGAAAACGCTGTTGACAGGTGCAGTGTTCAAGAGAAAAAACAGCAGAAAGGATTTGGTTTTTAAAACTGCCGCCGTCGCCCAGTGATGACGTCATGACCGCACATGCTCTGTAGCGTCGTGAGCGAGCCGGCGCCATCTTGGAAACTGGCATACACAGGGAATTACATTGGAGAGCCTGGGGAATACCTCTATCTCTTCTGCGCATGCGCAGAAGTAGCTGGACGCTTAGCGCTATGCCTGCTATGGGACTACAGGGCGCAGAAAGCCAGATTTTTATACAGACACCCAGGAGAGCTGGAGGCCACTATAGAGACCTGATTAAGGTCTGTGAAGAGCTGGCAGTTATCGGCCGGGATGCTTGTGGGACTACAAGGCTCAGGTTAGTGAAAAAGAGTGCACAGAAGAGCTGGAGGTCGCTGCATAATAAACCTATTTAAGGTTTGTAAGAAAGAAACTGGCACATACCCCTGAGACCATCACAGTGGGGTTCCTTCCATAGAGCTCATTTAGAGGCTGTACAGGATAGGACTTCCACCCAGGAGAGGCTAGAACCTGGCTGGGGTGAAGCGGTAAGGGGGTTCTTCATCTTTGATGTCCTTGTCAGGTCTTAGGTGAGGAAAAAAAAGAGAATACCTGGGCGGGGGCCCGCTCTGGGCTTAATAGCTAAACGGTCCTATCAGGTTGTGGGGGCGGAGCCACAACCCAAAGGTGTATGCTGCCATGATGCGACAGGAAAGAACATTTGCTTCGCTCATTAATTGAAAGTAAGGTTAATAATATAACTTGGATTGCGAAATCTTCAGTTTTACTCAAATTAGCAAAATTTAATACATTCCACAACAAAAACTACTACATCTAGTATTTTGTATGACCTCCCATGATTAGTAAGGAGAGCACCAAGTCTTCTAGGCATGGAATGAACAACTTGGTGACAGATGTTGCAATATATCTTTTTTTCCTTTCTTCAAGAACTACCTTTTTTTTTAGAGCCTGGATGCTGGATTAAAGCGGAGGTCCACACAAAAAGTGAACCTCTGCTTTTCGGAACCCCCCCTCCGGTGTTACATTTGGCACCTTTCAGGGGGGAGGGGGTGCAGATACCTGTATAATACAGGTATTTGCATCCACTTCCAGGAATAGACTCCCCTTCCCATCCTCCCACCCCGCTGTGTTCTGGGAAACACACAGGTCCCAGAACAGAGCGGGGACACTGAGGTTGTGCCGCGCTGCGCATGCGCAGTAGGGAACCGGGCAGTGAAGCCGCAACGCTTCACTTCCTGATCACCTCACCAAGGATGGCGGCGGGGGCAGCCGAGAGACGAGCGATTGCTCGGCTTCGGCTGCCGACATCGTGGGCACCATGGACAGGTAAGTATCCATTTATTAAAAGTCAGCAGCTGTAGTATTTGTAGCTGCTGGCTTTTAATTTTTTTTTTTTTTTTTTAAGGTGGACCTCCGCTTTAAGAGTGATGCTCAACTTGTCTCCTCAGAATTCTCAAAATGTTTGTTTGGGTTCTGATCAGGAGGAATATATCACTTGGCCACTGATCACTTTCACCCTGTTCTTCAGAAATGTAACAGTGGCTAAGCCCTGGTTCACATTGGAGCGTTTTGACATGTCAAATTGGCAGCAGTTGCTGTCAATGGCGCCGTCCTAATCAGTGCGACGCCGCATCTGTGGCGCTGCACCGATTTCAAAAAGTCGTTTCTGTACTACTTTTTTGTGGTTTCCATTGACATTTGCACAGATGTCTCTGAAATCGCGTCCGAAATCGGGACTGACATGCGGGAGTGAAATCGTGCGAGTTCAGCTGAACTTGCACGGCCTCATTCCTGCAGCTCAGTATGAACCTAAGCTTAGATGTGTGTTTTGGATCGTTGTCGTGTTGGAAAAGTGCACGACGACCAAGAACATGGAGTGATGTTAGAAACTTTTCCTTTACTATAGAGTAGGGATGAGCTTCGTGTTCGAGTCGAACATACGTTCGACTCGAACATCGGCTGTTCGATCGTTCGACGAAGATCGAACGATTTGGGCCGTTCGCGCCAAATTCGAGTGACGCGAACGGCCCACAATGCACTACGCCATCGCAGTGTCATCCAGGCGCTGTGATTGGCCAAGCATGCACTGTGACCCCGCATGCTTGGCCAATCACAGCGCCGGCAGCGAGGAGAGCAATGATTGGCCACAGGCAGGATGCCTGTGGCCAATTATTGCTGAGGGGGTTTAGTACACGCCCCACACTATAAAAGGCCGCCAGCGCGGCGGCCTTGTGTAGTGTGTTCCGGAGTAGGGAAAGAGAAGCATAGGCAGGGACAGTGTCATTATTTTTCCTTTACTATTCCTGGATTCCTTGTGTTTAGGGACAGATAAGGATAGGTAGGGAGAGTGTCAGTGACAGTGTGCTATTCTGTGCTAATCCTTGTTTGTAGGGACAGAGAGGTACAGTGAGGGAAAGTGTCAGTGTGCTATTCTGTTCTAAACCAATCTTGCTGAACCATATTTTCAATCCTTGAGTTTAGGGACAGAGAGGTACAGTGAGGGAAAGTGTCAGTGTGCTATTTTGTGCTAAATCTTGTTTGTAGGGACAGAGAGGTACAGTGAGGGAAAGTGTCAGTGTGCTATTTTGTGCTAAATCTTGTTTGTAGGGACAGAGAGGTACAGTGAGGGAAAGTGTCAGTGTGCTATTCTGTTCTAAACCAATTTTGCTGTTCCATATTTTCAATCCTTGAGTTTAGGGACAGAGAAGGACACTCGTAGAAATTATCAGTGTGCTATTCTGTGCTAAATCTTGTTTGTAGGGAGGGACAGAGTAGGACAGTGAGGGAAAGTGTCAGTGTGCTATTCTGTTCTAAAACTATTTTGCTGAACCATATTTTCAATCCTTGAGTTGAGGGACAGAGAGGTACAGTGAGTGAAACTGACAGTGTGCTATTCTGTTCTAAACCAATTTTGCTGTTCCATATTTTCAATCCTTGAGTTGAGGGACAGAGAGGTACAGTGAGGGAAACTGACAGTGTGCTATTCTAATCTAAACCAATTTTGCTGTTCCATATTTTCAATCCTTGAGTTGAGGGACAGAGAGGTACAGTGAGTTAAACTGACAGTGTGCTATTCTGTTCTAAACCAATTTTGCTGTTCCATATTTTCAATCCTTGAGTTGAGGGACAGAGAGGTACAGTGAGTGAAACTGACAGTGTGCTATTCTGTTCTAAACCAAATTTGCTGTTCCATATTTTCAATCCTTGAGTTGAGGGACACAGAGGTACAGTGAGGGAAAGTGTCAGTGTGCTATTCTGTTCTAAAACTATTTTGCTGAACCATATTTTCAATCCTTGAGTTGAGGGACAGAGAGGTACAGTGAGTGAAACTGACAGTGTGCTATTCTTTTCTAAACCAATTTTGCTGTTCCATATTTTCAATCCTTGAGTTGAGGGACAGAGAGGTACAGTGAGTGAAACTGACAGTGTGCTGTTCTGTTCTAAACCAAATTTGCTGTTCCATATTTTCAATCCTTGAGTTGAGGGACAGAGAGGTACAGCGAGGGAAAGTGTCAGTGTGCTATTCTGTTCTAAAACAATTTTGCTGAACCATATTTTCAATCCTTGAGTTGAGGGACAGAGAGGTACAGTGAGTGAAACTGACAGTGTGCTATTCTGTTCTAAACCAATTTTGCTGTTCCATATTTTCAATCCTTGAGTTGAGGGACAGAGAGGTACAGTGAGTGAAACTGACAGTGTGCTATTCTGTTCTAAACCAAATTTGCTGTTCCATATTTTCAATCCTTGAGTTGAGGGACAGAGAGGTACAGTGAGTGAAACTGACAGTGTGCTATTCTGTTCTAAACCAATTTTGCTGAACCATATTTTCAATCTTTGAGTTGAGGGACAGAGAGGTACAGTGAGTGAAACTGACAGTGTGCTATTCTTTTCTAAACCAATTTTGCTGTTCCATATTTTCAATCCTTGAGTTGAGGGACAGAGAGGTACAGTGAGTGAAACTGACAGTGTGCTATTCTGTTCTAAACCAATTTTGCTGTTCCATATTTTCAATCCTTGAGTTGAGGGACAGAGAGGTACAGTGAGTGAAACTGACAGTGTGCTGTTCTGTTCTAAACCAATTTTGCTGTTCCATATTTTCAATCCTTGAGTTGAGGGACAGAGAGGTACAGTGAGTGAAACTGACAGTGTGCTATTCTGTTCTAAACCAATTTTGCTGTTCCATATTTTCAATCCTTGAGTTTAGGGACAGAGAAGGACACTCGTAGAAATTATCAGTGTGCTATTCTGTGCTAAATCTTGTTTGTAGGGAGGGACAGAGTAGGACAGTGAGGGAAAGTGTCAGTGTGCTATTCTGTTCTAAAACTATTTTGCTGAACCATATTTTCAATCCTTGTGTTTAGGGACAGAGAAGGATAGGCAGGGGACAGTGTCAGTGTCATTGTTGCTAAGCCTCCTGCACAGTATACACCTGAAGGTAGCCCTTATTGCTGTTTTTCCCATCTCCCTGCAGGCCATCCATTAAAATGTCTGGAAGGCAATCAAGGAGAGGCAGACAGTCAGGAGGCAAAAAAAGAGGGCAAGCAGGCTCTGTGTCTGGGGGCAACAGTGCTGGTCGTGTACGCGGTGCATTGTCATCAGCACATGGCCATGGGACACGCTTGTCCTTGTTTTCGGCAGCTGGACATGTTGAGCCACATCATGCCGAAGACTTGGTAGAGTGGATGACCAAGCCCACCTCATCCTCCTCATCCTCTCTCACCCAGGCTCAGGGTACTGGCAAAGCAGCTGCCAAAGCGTCCTCTTCTCTGGTATCATTATCTTCATTAGTCAATCCTTCCCTAGACCCACCATGCCCTCCTCCTGAGGAGTCCCCCGAACTGTTTGAGCACAGTGTTGGGTACATGCTCCAGGAGGATGCCCAGCGTTTGGAAGGATCTGATGATGATACCCAGCTAGAGGAAGGCAGCAGCGTGAGAGCAGAGAGAGGGGATGCTCAAGAAGGACACCAATCTGGCAGTCATGCTCCAGCAGCTGCAGCATATTGCCAGATTGGCTCCAGTGATGAGGAGGGAGGGGATGATGAGGTCACTGACTCCACGTGGGTGCCTAATAGGAGAGAGGAGGAGGAGGAGGATGAGGAGGAGGCACATCTCCAACGAGGCAGGATGCCCTTGAGTGGGCAGCACACCGACGGAATCACACCGCAGAGCTCCGCCTGTGCAGGGCGCTGCCTCTGCCCGTCATGCAAAAAGTTATTTGGTGTGGGCCTTTTTTGAGGCGAGTGCATCAGATCGCACAGCTGCTGTTTGCAACATATGTCTCAAGCGTATATCGCGTGGCCAAAACATCAGCCGCTTGGGCACCACATGCTTGATCAGACATATGTTGACCTGCAAATGCAGCTCGTTGGCAAGCCTACCTTAAAGACCCACACCAAAGAACAAAGCTGACCTCTTCTTGCACCGCATCAGCTGGGATCTCCAACCTCACTATACCTTCACTCCTCTCTGAAACCTGCTCTGAGAGGAATGAAGGTGTAGAATTAGGTGTGTCACAGGCAAGTACTTGCGGGCACTCTGCTAGCAGTACACCAACGTCCGATTCTAGCAGGCAAATTTCCCTGCCCCAGCTGCTGGACCGTCGAAAGAAGTTCACTCCCAGCCATCCACATGCCCAGCGGTTGAATGCTAGCTTGGCTAAATTGCTAGCGCTTCAACTGCTGCCTTTTCAGTTGGTAGACTCGGCCCCCTTCCGTGAGTTTGTGCAATGTGCGGTTCCTCAGTGGCAGGTTCCCAAACGACACTTTTTCGCACGGAAGGCTATTCCGGCTCTCTACAGGCATGTGGAAGGCAATGTCTTGGCCTCGCTTGACAGGGCGGTCAGCGGTAAGGTGCATATTACCGCTGACTCATGGTCCAGCAGGCATGGACAGGGACGTTACCTTTCTTTCACGGCCCATTGGGTCACTCTTTTGGCAGCTGGGAAGGATGCAGGACAAGGTGCAGTAGTGTTGGAGGTTGTTCCACCGCCACGCCTCCAAAATGCTACTACTGGTTGTGACACACCTCTCTCCTCCACCCCCTCCTCTTCTTCTTCCTCCATGGCCTCTTCCTGTGGTTTGTCCTCGGAACCAGCGGTGCTCCGTAGGCGTTAAAGGGGCTACGCAAGTACGCAGGCAAAAAGATGCCATGCCGTGCTTGCGCTGGTGTGTTTGGGGGACAGGAGCCACACTGGGGCAGAGGTTCTGTCTGCTCTGCAGGGGCAGGCCGAGAGGTGGTTGACGCCACGCCAGCTTAAGCCAGGAATGGTGGTTTGCGACAATGGCACCAACCTCCTCTCCGCCCTCCGACAGGGACAACTGACCCATGTGCCCTGTATGGCTCACATCCTTAACCTGGTGGTGCAGCGGTTCTTGGGCAGGTACCCGGGCTTACAGGATGTCCTGAGGCAGGCCAGGAAAGTCTGTGTGCATTTCCGCAGATCTTATAATGCCAGTGCTCGCCTGGCTGAGCTTCAAAAGGAGTTGAACCTGCCCAAGAACCGCCTTATATGTGACATGCCCACCAGGTGGAACTCAACGTTGGCCATGCTGCAGCGGCTGCACACGCAGCAGAGGGCCATCAATGAGTACCTGTGCGACTACGGCACCAGGACAGGGTCAGGGGAGCTCGGGTTTTTTTCACCACGCCAGTGGGGCATGATCAGGGATGCATGCACTGTCCTGGCACCATTTGAGGAGGCCACGAGGATGGTGAGCAGTGACAGTGCATGCATCAGTGACACTGTACCTCTTGTCCACCTGTTGGAGCACACGCTGCGTGGAATAATGGACAGGGCACTTGAGGCAGAACAGAGGCAGGAAGAGGAGGACTTCCTTGCCTCTCAAGGCCCCCTTTACCCAGACAGTGTTCCTTCTGTCCCACCCATCGCACAGGAAGAGGAGGAGGAGGAGGAGGAGGAGGAGGAGGAGGAGGAGGATTGTGTCAGCATGGAGGTGGAGGCTGGCACTCAGCATCATCAGCAGCAGTCTTTTAGGGATGATTTACAGTCCCAAGAAACCAGTGGACTTGTACGTGGCTGGGAGGAGGTGGCTGCGGATCATGTCGTCCTTAGTGACCCAGAGGACTCCGGACTGAATGCCTCAGCTAACCTACGCTGCATGGCCTCCCTGATCCTGCAAAGTCTGCGGAAGGATCCTCGTATTCTTCGGATCAAGGAGAGGGACCATTACTGGCTGGCCACTCTCCTTGATCCACGGTACAAGGGTAAGGTTGCGGACCTTATGTTACCGTCGCAGAGGGAGCAGAGAATGAGACAACTCCGGGAGGCCTTGCAGAAAGGTCTGTGCAACGCGTTCCCAGAGACTGGGAGGTTACAAACTCCTGGTCCTGGACAACGAGTTGCTGAGGCTTCGGGCAGTCAAAGAAGGAGCGGTGGGGAAGGTGGCCGTCTGACCGATGCGTTCAGACAATTCTTTAGTCCGCAGCCCCAAAGTATGATCGGTTCCAGCAACCATCGCCAGCGTCTGATATACATGGTGCAGTAATACCTAGGGGCAAGGTCAGACTTGGACACCTTCCCCACCGAAAATCCTCTGGCTTACTGGGTCTTGAGGATGGATCACTGGCCAGAGCTTGCACAGTATGCAATTGAGCTACTGGCCTGTCCTGCATCCAGCGTTCTTTCAGAACGCACATTCAGTGCTGCTGGAGGATTTGTCACGGATCACAGGGTGCGCCTGTCCACCGACTCGGTTGATCGACTGACTTTCCTCAAGATGAACCAGTCTTGGATCACCACCAGCTACCACACACCTGATGCTGATATAACAGACTAATTGATTTTAAAATGTCACATCCCTTCAAGACTGATGCTGATGCTGAGTGCCTGTGCTGTTATGTTGACTGGCTATCCTCCTCCTCCTCCTCAATGATCCGATTAATGATGATAGCTTGGAAGATCATTTTGGTTTATGGGTGCCGCCACCAGTGGCTAAGGCCCAATTTTTCAGCCCCTGTTTAACAGGGGCGTGTAATTACAATTTTTGATGCAATACTTTGCAACAGGGCTCATTGCTGTGCTCCAAGTACAGTATCTGTGAGGGGTTGCAGTGTTGTGCCACCAGTGCCTAAGGCCCAATTTTTCAGCCCCTGTTCAACAGGGGCATGCAATTATAATTATTGATCTAATAATTCACAGCAGGGCCCATTGCTGCGCCCACCAAGAGTAACTGTCAGGCCTTACAGTGTTGTGTCAACACCACCACCACCACCACCAAAGGCCCAATTTTTCAGCCCCTGTTCAACAGGGGCATGCAATTATAATTATTGATCTAATAATTCACAGCAGGGCCCATTGCTGCGCCCACCAAGAGTAACTGTCAGGCCTTACAGTGTTGTGGCACCAGCACCACCATCAAAGGCCCAATTTTTACTACCACTGTTCAACAATTATATGTTATTACAATTCCTGATATAATAGTTGACAGCAGGGTGTTCCAGCACCCACCAAGAGTAACTGTGAGTGCTTACAGTGTTGTGCCAACACCAACACCTAAGGGGCCAATTTCTGCAGAGTATATACGGCAGGTCACTACTTTCAAACATCCAACTTACAAACGACTACTACTTGCAAACGGAAGAAGACAACAGGAAGTGAGAGGAAATCTACCCCTTGGAAGGAAAATTCTCTCCTGTAAGAATTAATATGGGAGAAAGGTGTCTCCTCTCTACTGATGCTTTATCACCAATCCTTGTTTCAATAAAAACACCACATTTCAAAAACAGTTGTCATTGGGACGCAAAGTGAGGTGAAATGTTCTGAACAGGGGCACAGACAGCAAAAAAAATGTGACAGGGGTGATAACCGTTCCCTATGTTTTACAAAAAACTAAAAAAAAGGAATTTGCCATGGAGCTCCACTTAAACAATGCAGCTGTTCAAAATTATAAACAGATTCTACATAAGAACAAACCTACAGTCCCTGTCTTGTATGCACCCGCCTGTATACGGCTGTTCAGAGTATATAGGTCCTTTTTTATTTTGTGTGCGGGGTTCCCCTTAATATCCATACAAGACCCAAAGGGGCTGGTAATGGGCCGGGGTAGGGGGGGGGGTTGATGGGGTAGCTATGCCATTTTTCCTAAAGATTTTCATCCATATTACCGGGACCACACATTGCATTAAAGCCGCAAGCAGTTTTAAATTACTTTTTTCCCTTTAGAAATGTTATTTTGTGCAGGGACAGTTCTAAACACGGGAAACACGTGTTTCATTACACAACAAAAAACACATTAAACATTTCCCTCACCCAAAGAGGCCATGGCATGGCTGAACGATCGGTTTGGTGCTGCTTCCAGACGCAGAGGTAACTGAAGGTATCACTGGTTCTAGAACATCATTTACTTATGCCTTACTACCAGACCTCCCTGTGGATTTCTCTCCATGCCCGGTGCCTCCAGAGGGCTCTATGTTGACTGCAACTTGTAGTTCTCCTGTT
Source organism: Rana muscosa (assembly GCA_029206835.1). Taxonomy (NCBI): domain Eukaryota; kingdom Metazoa; phylum Chordata; class Amphibia; order Anura; family Ranidae; genus Rana; species Rana muscosa. Next base: position 293,860,435 of record CM055117.1, read on the forward strand.
TCTCCCCTGCTGGGTGATACACCCTGTTTACTGAACCAGTTACTGTGAATCCCCCTTTTCCTGGATGTTTTGACTATTATCTCCAGACTATGCCCCTCATCTTTATCTTTCCTGCCCATCCTCTCTGAAGTAGAGACCATCCACTCCTGCACTTCCTTGGGGTAGTCAGACTCATGAATTCTGTAACAGGACATGTCTTGCATGATTTTTCCATTGTCGGTTGAGAGCCGAACCGGATTTTACACTACCCTCGCACCAGTTAGTGGCAAAGCCACGGTACAGTTTTTGAACCCCCTTTTTTTGGGGGGTTAAAGTTCTAAGTTTGGGATCCAAGGCTCGCTGTGTTTGGGATGGCCGAGCGGGGAGGGGGGCAGGGAAGTTTTAAGAACTTTGTGGAGGGGTGTTTTTTTTTTCCTCCCTCTTCATTTTTTTTTTCTTTTTTTTTTCACACAACTCAGGTATGCATTTTTTCTCTGGACACTGTTTTTTCAGGTTTCTGCCTATGGCAGAGTGTTAATGTTTAAATATTTTCATCACGGGCCCCTGTCCTGTTGACAGATCCACGCACTTTTTTTGTTGTATGTGCTCTGGAGGGTGTGGTCTGTCTGGTTATTTATGTATCTGTTCCCATGTTATCCTGTACTTTATTAATACTATATGTCTTACAATGGTGAAGCCCCTAAGGACACTAGAGGTCTGAATGCACCCAAGGAGAGATCTTTGTTTTTTTCTGTACTGAAAAAGAGTCGTCCACACATCATTTGCCTTCAAGAGACTCACCTTAAGGGCTCAAAAACGAGAACCTTGAAGCGCCCATGGTTGTCTAAATTTTACCATGCTACTCATACTAACTTTTCCAGGGGGGTTTCTATCCTATTGGCTAAATTTCTCCCTGCTGAGGTGCTTCAGGTAAAAACGGACCCAGAGGGGCGGTTTATTATTCTCACTTTACAGATATCCATGGTGACGTTTACACTGGTAAATGTTTGTATTCCACCCCCCTTTTCTGTGGAGGTACTCTCCAAACTGTCCATTCAGTTGCTGAACAGACCCCCTGGGCCCCTGCTTTATACTGGGGACTTTAATGCTGTTTTGGATCCAATATTGGATCGTCTGGGGGGGTAGACCATTTCCCTCCTTTATGGACTGGGCTCAGACTCATGGCCTTACTGAGGTTTGGCGTTGGAAGCATCCGGATGTGCACCAATTTTCCTGCCACTCGGATTCTTCCCACACCATGTCTAGGCTGGATATGGCATTCGTCCCGGCTGAGACTCTCCCCGTTGTCTCTGCAGCTTCATATCTTCCTAGAGGGGTCTCTGACCATGCTCCCCTCTCTGCGGACCTCCTCCTCCTCCCAGGTTCAGAGCCGGCTATCTGGCACTTGAACCCGTACTGATTGGAGGATGAAATAGTGCAGGAAGAATGCGGGACAGGCATTGCTACCTACTGGAGGGAAAACCTGGGAATATTTGACCCCTCCACCGAATGGGACGCATTCAAAACCACTTTAAGGGGCACCTTCATGTCAATCACAGGGGTTCTGCGTAAAAACAATCAGATGCTTACTGGGGAGCTTGAGACTGCCATGGTGCGTGCAGAGTCTGCTTATACCTCCAACCAGGGAGGCTTGGTTGCAGAGTCGCAGAGAATTTGAACTCCGCCTGCTGGACCTCACGCAAAAACGTATGTTGCATGCTACTCAGAAGTCATTTGAGCACGGTAATAAAGCGGGGCGTCTCTTGGCATACCTGACTAAACCTGACCATACTCCCATATCCAAACCTTGCATACTTAATGCTTAGGGCCTTGTCAGTGGTGTTCCTGGGGATATTCTGGACTCCTTTTTTTGCTTTTATAGGGAACTATACACCTCTAGAGTGGATTACGATGACTCTCAGTTGACTGACTATTTGTCTGACATATCTCTCCCCCCATTGTCAATTGAGGGACGGGATATGTTGGAGGCGCCTATTTCAGTTGAGAAAATTGCCACAGCCATCTCACAAATGCCTAAACATAAGACTCATGGCCTAGACGGATTTCCAACTGAGTGGTACGTGCAATATAAAGACCTTTTATGCCCCTACATTTTACGGACTTATAACAAAGCCTTAGAGGCAGAGGTCCTCCCCCCAACAATGCGTGAAGCCCTAATTGTACTTCTATTAAAGCCCCGTAAGGACCCAGTTCACTGTGAATCTTACCGTCCCATTTCACTTATAAATGTGGACGTTAAGATTCTGACCAAGGTACTGGCGAATCGCCTGAATGGTGTAGTTACGTCCCTGGTTAATAGCAAACAGGGGGGTTTCATCCCCGGAAGGTCCACCCGAATGAATATACGTAGGCTGTTTCATAATATGCAATATCCACATGACTGTCCTCCCACACGTGCCATTGTGTCTTTAGACACGTGCAAAGCGTTTGATAGTGTGGAATGGCCGTATCTCTTCCGGGTGCTGCAGATGTATGGATTTGGTCCCCGCATAATAGCATGGATTAAACTCCTTTATGCATCCCCGGTAGCTAAGATACAGGTTAATTCCTCTGTCACTGACTCCTTTCCGATCACTAGAGGCACGCGAAAGGGATGCCCGCTGTCTCCCCTCTTGTTCGCCTTGGCCATGGAGCCACTTGCGGTTCACATCCGCTCCTCCACCTCTATTAAAGGTCTTCCGATTGCCAATATTGAAGAACGTATTTCCCTATATGCAGATGACACGTTGGTGTATCTAGCTGACACAAATGAATCACTCCGAGCCCTATTGGACGAAATGACCACCTTTGGTGACTTTTCTGGCTTCCGGGTGAATTGGGAGAAGTCCAGTCTCTTCCTATTAGATGGGTCTGCTTCTCCCCACATACACCCGGACTCCAAACTTCGGGTGGTATCCTCATTTAGATATTTGGGAGTCTTGGTACAGGCTCCTTTGTCTTCCTATGTTGCTAATAAGTTAGAACGCCTTCAGGAGCAGACCAAGTTATGGATGGATCTTCCTCTTGACCTCAGGGGGAGGGCCAATGTGCTCAAAATGATTTATCTACCACGTTTTCTTTATATCCTAGCTAACTCTCCCTGTAAAATACCTAAATCCATTTTTAAACGCATTGATGCGATATGCACTACTTTCTTATGGAAAGGTGGCTCCCCTAGAGTGGCCCTTAAAACGCTACGCTTGCCAGCACATTTGGCAGGCCTGGCGTTTCCCAACTTTCATATATACTAGTTGGCATCACGGCTGGTGCACATCCATGATTGGTTGTGCCCAGTATCGGCCAATGCCTGCACCTCCACGGAGGGGGCCATTGCTTATATCCTGGAAACCCTGCATAATATCAAAAATAGCAGCAAAGTCCCTGACCGTCTCGGTACCTCTATACTTGCCAACACCCTTTCCTCATTTCGGTACATTGTCCAGAAAATTTCTAAGCACACCTGGTTAAAGTCGCCCAATAACCCCCTGTGGTATAACCCGAATTTGCACGAACTATATACCCTCCCGAACCCCAAACGCTGGTACTCTAAAGGGTTAAATATTTGTGTCACCTGTTCAATGCTCAAGGTTTCAAAACCTTCCCCCAGTTATGTTTAGATTTTGACCTGCCGAGATTCTATTTATTTTACTACTACCAGCTCCGGCATGCTATCCGCGCCCAGTTTGGCTCCCTGCAGAACCCCACTGCCATACCTCCCTTGGAAGAGTTGCTTTAGACAGCCAGATCCCACTAAGCTAGTCTCCACATATTATGCGGCCCTAATGTCTGATTATAATCCCAGGTTCCACAAGGCTCAGGCAAAGTGGACCGCCCTGGACATCTCCCTCACTGATGATGACTGGTCAGAATTTAGCGAGACGTATAAGTCCTCTGTCATTGCCTCCCGTGACCGTATCATACAGATTAAAATTTTCCATCAAACACACTTTACTCCGGCTAGGTTACACAAGCTAGGTCTCCTGCCCTCATCTGCCTGCTTTCGCGGCTGTGGCCAGGAGGCGGACTTCATGCACTGCTTCTGGTCGTGCCCGGTAATTCGGGACCTCTGGGAGGAGGTGGGTGCCTTTTATTTCATCTGCGTTGGGTCTCCCGAATTGCCTTCTTGGCGTCTTTGGGGAACTTCACTTATCTCATGCCAAGAGATTGCTCTGTATACTTTATTTTTTTGTTAGGAAAGCTATTTCTTTCTCGTACATCACGGGACACAGAGCGACATAGTCATTACTAATGGGTTATATAGATACCTTCAGGTGCTGGCACTGGCAACTTCCAAAACCGGAAGTACCCTCCCCTATATAAGCCCCTCCCATCCGGGAGCACCTCAGTTTTTTGCCAGTGTCTCAGGTGTTGGCCAAGAAGAAACATGTGTTTTTCACTGAGCTTGCGTACAGGTTCTTTTGGGCCTCAGTAAGCTATTCCGGATCCGACCAAAAAAGCTTCATAGCTAAACGGTCGGTACCCGGGCCTTGCAGAGAAGAGCAAGGTTTTGCCTGTAATGCTTCTCTTAGGAGAGCTGGACCCTGGGATCCAGAGCTCTGGTCATACCCATGACCAAGATGTTTTCTGTGCAGGGTGCTATACAGGTCCAGGGGAGTGGAATCCTTGGGAACCCGGTCCCTGAAGGTTTAATTACAATGCCTGCCGTGATAGGTGAAGTTTGGGCTTCTGTGGACCAAACAAAGTCCTGCGGCGGGGAACAGGTAAGTGGGGGCCCCCAGGAACTTGGTTCTATTGGGGGACCCCCAAGCCTAATTTGTCTTTCTGTCTGTTACCTAACGGTATTCCCGCTAATATCTGTGCATGCCTGTAACTACTAAAAAATGTAATAATTTTAATAGTGGTCAAGAAAAAAAAAAATATATATATATATTTAATATATTAGACTGCGGTACCTGTGTTAATCCACTAGAGGCCGCTGTGGAACGTTTCTTGTCATGTGGACTAGTTTCTTTTTATCAGAGCAAGTCCAGGCAGATGGTGAGTTCTCTTGTGGGAAACTGCTTCCTCTGCCATGTTGCAATGCTCGTCCATCCCCCGGCCTGCGGCAAAAGGGGCCCTGGCTCTTGTCCCTGGTTTCCTTTTCAAAATTAGCGCCGAAGGCGCACGTGGCCGCGCGCGTGCGCGTGCCTCTATATATAGAGGTGAGCCGGGAAAGGGGGCGGAGCTTGGGGGATGACGCTCTGTGCGCGCCGCAGCGCTTCTGCGCATGTGCGGGCGTCCCAGCATGTTAAAAACCACAATTATGTGTTGTGAGCTGGCTATGGAGTGCAGAGACAGAGCTGGCAACATTTAAAAAAGGCATACAGCAAGCGGTTGATGCAGGCATCCCCATAGAAAGGCACATTAGTAGACACCAACTGGTTTTATAGCAGCATTTGTGCTAGACTATTGTCAGTAAGTGGTGTATTTCGGCTGGAATACCTCAGCTTTGGGCTTAGGAATAATGCCGTCAAAAAACTCCGGGACTAAAAATTCCAGGAAGCATAGGGGGTCTCCATCGGGCTCTGAGGATCTTGGGCATGCTTCGGCTGCACCAGTCTCCCCTGAAGAATCAGAGGTTAGTGACCGTAGAGCACCCTCAGGAGTACCTGGTACTGTGGCTGTCCTCAGTTCACCTGCTCCTGTGTATGTAACAGAGGAGGTTTTTTCCTCAGCTCTGGGAGGGCTGGAAGAGAGATTGTCAGCATTGATCGCCGCTTCCCTGTCACAGGAAAAAAGCGCTCGATCTCCGTCTCCTCCCTCAGAGTGCCTGTTAGCAGAGCAACAGTCCCATACAGGGATCGACCTGCCTGAAGGGGATCAGGATGAGGTTGATTCTGTTGTAGAGGAATCAACAGTGGAAGAGCCATTCTCAGCATCACATGCTGAAAGGTTATGGGTTCAGTCCCTGACTAATATGGTCCGATCAGCATTTAAAATGCCCCTTGCGGAGCCATCATCCACTTCTGTCTCCTCGTTGGGGTCGCTAAAAGCTCCCCAGACTGTTTGTTCCTTTCCGATCCATCCTTTACTGGAAGGGCTCATTTACCAGGATTGGGAGCATCCTGATAAAATATTTACTCCTCCCAAGAGATTTCAAGTGGTCTATCCCATGGAGGATAAGTTCATCAAAAAATGGAGGGTCCCTACAGTGGACGCAGCCATCTCTTGTGTGAATAAATCACTGACATGTCCAGTGGATAATGTCCAAATGTTCAAGGACCCAATAGATAAAAAATTAGAGTCCTTATTAAAATCTGCTTTTTCTACAGCAGGATTGGTGACACAACCAGCAGTGGCAGCTATTGGGGTCTGCCAAGCAGTGAAGGATCAGTTGAAACAGGTCTTAAGGGACTTGCCGGATCAGCAGGCTCTTGCCCTAGCTGATCTACCTAGAGCCTTATGCTTTGCGGTGGACGCTATAAAGGATTCAATCCATCAGGCCTCCCGCCTTACGCTGTCTGTAGTACATATGCGCAGGCTTTTATGGCTCAAAAACTGGTCTGCTGAAGCTCCCTGTAAAAAATTGCTGGTCAGCTTCCCATTTCATGGTGAACGCTTATTCGGGGAAGACCTGGACAAATATATCCAGAGAATTTCCAGCGGTAAAAGTACACTTTTGCCGGTTAAAAACAGAGTTAGAGGTCCCTCTTTTAAGAGGCCTGCTTCTCCAGTCCCTAGGACATCGGCTGTGAAACAGTTCCGACGGCCTCCTCGGTCAAATCCCGGAGGTAAAAATCAGGGACAATTGCAGGGTAACAAGAAGCCCTGGAGCAGGAGAGGTACAAAACCTCCCCCAAAGTCAAATGCATGAAGGGTTGCCCCCACTCAATCGGGTGGGGGGAAGACTTCAGTTGTTCGCAGAGACCTGGCGGGACACGATCAGAGACAGATGGGTGCTCTCCGCAGTAAATCTGGGATACAAATTGGAGTTAAAAGACTCCCCTCCTTCCCACTTTATAAGGTCAAACGTGCCAAGGGATCCCCAGAAGAGAGGATCCCTCCTGTTGGCACTAGAACAATTATTGCTCCAAGCAGTAATTATAGAGGTTCCCCTGGAAGAATGGTGGTTCGGGTTTTACTCAAACCTCTTTACAGTCCCGAAGCCAAACGGGGACGTGAGGCCCATATTAAATCTAAAAGGGCTAAACAAATTCCTACATATCAGGACTTTCCGGATGGAGTCGATTCGGTCGGTGGCCACTGCCCTACAAGGGGAGGAATGGTTAGCCTCGATCGACATCAAAGATGCTTATTTGCACATTCCCATCTTTCCAGCCCACCAAAAATTTCTACGCTTTGCGGTAGAAGGGCGCCATTTTCAGTTCAGAGCCTTACCCTTCGGTCTGGCCACAGCACCACGAGTGTTCACAAAAATTCTGGCCCCATTATTGGCCAATCTAAGAACACGAGGTGTAACGATAATGGCATATCTAGACGACTTGTTGCTGATAGACCACTCAGTGGAAAAACTAGAAGTGGTTGTTCACGAGACAATCAAGTATCTGGAATATCACGGTTGGATTATCAACCGAGACAAGTCAGCCCTAAAACCAGTCAAAAGTCTGGAATACTTGGGGCTAAGGCTGGATTCAGACCAGAGAAAAATTTTCTTGCCTCAAGAAAAGGGGTCGTCTTTGAGAGATTTGATCCACTTAGTGGGTTCAAAAAGACAGCCATCCATACGCCTGTGCAAGTGTGCATGAGGCTGCTGGGAAAAATGGTGGCATCATTCGAAGCAGTACCCTACGGTCAATTCCATTCAAGGAATTTGCAAAGGGCCATACTGTCAGCCTGGAACAAAAAAGTTCAGGCTCTGGACTTACCAATGTCCTTGTCCCCTTCCGTTCGCAAGAGCCTCCACTGGTGGTTGGTTCCCCAGAATCTGGAAAGAGGGAAATCCTTCAGTCCGATTTCTTGGAAGGTGGTCACTACAGATGCCAGCCTTATAGGCTGGGGAGCAGTACTGGAGCAATGGTCTCTCCAGGGCAGATGGTCGGATGCGGAAAAGGCCCTGCCCATCAATCTCTTAGAGATACGAGCAGCCTGGTATGCCCTAGTAGCATGGACATCCAAACTCCAAGGGTCCCCTGTCAGAATTCAATCAGACAATGCCACAGCAGTGGCATATATCAATCATCAGGGGGGCACCAGGAGTCGTGCAGCCCAGAGGGAAGTAAATTACATCCTGAGATGGGCAGAAAGATATGTCCCAGCCATATCTGCGGTATTCATTCCAGGAGTGGAGAATTGGAAGGCGGACTTTCTAAGTCGCCAACAATTATGCCCAGGGGAATGGTCCCTTCATCCCGAGGTTTTCCGGACAATATGTCAGCGGTGGGGAACACCGGATGTAGATCTGCTAGCATCCAGATTCAACGCAAAAGTGGACAGGTTTGTCTCTTGGACAAGGGATCCCCTAGCTTGCGGCTCGGATGCCCTAGTGTTCCCTTGGGATCAGTTCAAGCTGATATATGCATTCCCACCGCCACAATTGTTACCTCGATTACTCCGCAGAATCAGGGTAGAAAAGAAACCAGTGATTCTGGTGGCTCCAGCGTGGCCCCGAAGAGCATGGTACGCGGAGATTGTAAAGATGTCTGTGGGGAGTCCTTGGACCCTCCCACATCGTCCGGACCTGCTTTCGCAAGGACCGATATACCACCCTTCCTTACCAGCCCTAGGTTTGACGGCCTGGCTATTGAAGCCCACATTCTAAAAAAGAGAGGGCTCTCTAATGCTGTGGTATCTATCTACCATGATCAATGCCAGGAAGCCGGTATCCAGGCAGATCTACTATAGAATCTGGAAGGCGTACATCGCCTGGTGTGAGGCCAAGAGATGGCATCCACGTAAATACGTAATAGGTAGGATTCTGGACTTCCTACAATTGGCTGTAGATAGGAAGCTTGCCTTGAGTACTATCAAGGGTCAGATTTCGGCCTTGTCAATATTTTTTCAAAGGCCCTTGGCTTCGCATTCACTAGTCAAAGCCTTTATACAAGGAGTGATGCGTATTAGTCCTCCGGTTAATATTCCCATATGTCCATGGGATCTAAACTTGGTTCTGTCGGTTCTACAGAAACAACCATTTGAACCATTACAGCATATTTCCCTGGTTCTTCTCACCAGGAAATTGATTTTTCTAGTAGCCATTTGTTCGGCTAAAAGAGTGTCGGAATTAGCAGCTATGTCCTGTAGGGAGCCATATCTGGTTATCCATAAGGACAGAGTAGTGTTACGTCCTCATCCAGCCTTTCTTCCTAAGGTGGTATCGAGGTTTCATTTGAACCAAGATGTGGTTCTTCCTTCTTTTTTCCCCAAACCTACTTCGGTAGAGGAAAAGTTATTGCATTCTTTGGATGTAGTAAGAGCAGTTAAAGCTTATCTAAAAGCCACTGCTCAGATTCGCAGAACGGATACTTTGTTTATTCTGCCGGAAGGCCCCAGAAGGGGTCAGGCAGCGTCAAAATCTACTTTAGCCAAGTGGATTCGACAGGTCATAATGCAAGCCTATGGCTTGAGAAGGAGACCGCCTCCGTTCAAAGTTAGGGCGCACTCCACGAGAGCAGTTGGAACTTCATGGGCAGTGCATCACCAGGCCTCCCTGGCTCAAATCTGTAAGGCCGCAACATGGTCTTCAGTACACACGTTTACTAGGTTCTACCAGGTGGACGTTAGAAGTCAGGAGGATGTCGCCTTTGGGCGCAGTGTGTTGCAGGCCGCAAAAGATCCTCATGTCTGATAGCGCTCAGCTTATATATGGTGTATCCCCCCCCTCGTTGGGCATTGCTTTAGGACATCCCATTAGTAATGACTATGTCGCTCTGTGTCCCGTGATGTACGAGAAAGAAAATAGGATTTTTATAACAGCTTACCTGTAAAATCCTTTTCTTGGAGCACATCACGGGACACAGAGCTCCCACCCCTCTTTGGGGACACTTATTGCTTTGCTACAAAACTGAGGTGCTCCCGGATGGGAGGGGCTTATATAGGGGAGGGTACTTCCGGTTTTGGAAGTTGCCAGTGCCAGCACCTGAAGGTATCTATATAACCCATTAGTAATGACTATGTCGCTCTGTGTCCCGTGATGTACTCCAAGAAAAGGATTTTACAGGTAAGCTGTTATAAAAATCCTATTTTTACTGTCCTGGAAGGGTGCACAGACCTCACTAAAGTCCCTCTGGTTAAAACGTGTTAATGATGTTATCCCGCTGTATAAGCTCACCTTTGAAATCTGGAAACGGAGCAAAACCTTCAACAAAATCTGGGGTAGATGGTTGGCCAGCCCACTAACCTTATCCCAGCAATGATTGACCCCTCCTTATTATTAGTACTTGATCATTGATGGACTGTACCCCCAGAGAAATACATTTTTTTTACTATAGGATAATTTCCTATTACTTTGCTGGAAGGTATGTTACCAGATTGTGCCTTTATACTCATTTCCCCTATCTTGCACTGAAACCCATTGTTTATGTACATCTATGCACTTTGCCAGAAAAGTACTCTGTATGTATCTGTGTGACCTGAGGTAGCCAGAGTGTCTGGTGCTTTATTATGTGTTTGTTTTTTGTTTTTTTGTTTTTATTGTATGTGCTTTATTTTTTGTTTGTCTGTAAGTTTGTTTGGAAAACTTAATAAAAATATCTTTAAAAAAAACATTTCCCTCACATAGCCCCAACCAACATCAATACCAGGGAGAAAAAAAAAAAAAGAAACCATTCATGTTTGCGCTCACCAAACTAGGTTTCAATCATTACTCAGACCCCTCCATTACACTATTGGCCCTAGATGGTACATATATTCATATGTAGTTATTTCCTTTCAAGATTCTGTGTCATTAACTTTCCGTAGTATCATTAAAATTAACCATCAATGCCATATTTTCACAATTTTTTTTTAGGACACCTATGTTTATAGTTTTCTCTTGTCTTAAATTAAGATTAATTATCTATCTAATGATCTATCGTTGGTGGGTAGTTTGATATCCATTTTTGGAATATAAGTTTGCAAGCCATATACATAGTTCTCAGCCACATTACATGCATTTTAAATTGGAGAGTATCTTCCAGTATAATCCCTAGTAGGGATGAGCTTCGAGTTCGAGTCAAACCCATGTTCGACTCGAACATCGCCTGTTCGGCTGTTCGCCGAATTTCGAACATTATGGGCCGTTCGGGCCAAATTCGAGTGGCGCGTCACGGCCCATAATTCACTGCAGCATCGCAGTGCATTGCTGGCTGATGATTGGCCAAGCATGCACTATGACCCGCATGCTTGGCCAATCACAGCGCCGTAAGTACAGAGAGCCGTAATTGGCCAAAGCCAGGGTGGCTTTGGCCAATCATGTCTCAGAGGAGTAGGTACACGCCCCACACTATATAAGGCCGCCCGGCTTGGCAGCCTTGTGTAGTGTGTTGGCATTGGTTAAAGGAAAGAGACAGAGAGAGAGACCGTGTAATTTGATTCGAGTTAGATAGAGCAGGCAGGCGAGTCAGTTAGCTGCAGTTACAGTGTGTAGAGGATATATATGCATCCTAGGTGTTGTATATATATTTACACACTGTATTCAGTTTAGCTAGATCCGTTCCTGTTATTCTCTATGCTGACAGCAGGCAGGTGATTGTGCTAGCTGCAGTGTTTCACTTAGTGTACTGTGTCCTTTGCACAGTGTGCACCAAAAGCTTACCTGAATACAATTGCTGGTGTTCTGATACAAATACAGGCAGGGAGCTGCAGTATTTTGCTTTAGTGTCCTTTGCACAGTGTGCACCTAAAGCTTACCTCAATACAATTGCTGGTGTTCTGATACAAATACAGGCAGGGAGGGAAATTCTCTCCTGTAAGAGTTAATATGGGAAAAAGGTGTCTCCTCTCCACTGATGCTTTATCACCAATCCTTGTTTCACTAAAAACCCCAAATTTTCAAAAAACATTTGTCATTAGGAGGGAAAGTGAGGTGAAATGTTCTGAACAGGTGCACAGACAGCAAAACAAATGTTACAGGGGTGATAACCAGTGGCGTCACTAGGGTTGGTGTCACCCGGTGCGAAAAAAAATGGTGTCACCCCCCAACAACTATAGTCCCCCCTCAGTACAGACCCCCCTCCACTAACTACAGACCCCACTCCCACAGTATAGATCCCTTCCCTCAGTACAAACCCGCTCCACTAAGTACAGACTCTCCACCATCAATATAGACCCGCCTCCCTCAGTATGAACCCCCACCTCAGTGCAGACCGCTCCATCAGTACAGACACCCCCACCTCAGTGCAGACCCCCTCAGTTACAGACACCCCCCTCAGTTACAGACACCCCTCGTACAGACACCCCCCTCAGTACAGACACCCCCCTCAGTAACAGACACCCCCTCGTACAGACTCCCCCTCGTACAGACTCCCCCTCGTACAGACCACCCCTCAGTTACAGACACCCCCTCAGTTACAGACACCCCTCGTACAGACACCCCCCTCAGTACAGACACCCCCCTCAGTACAGACACCCCCTCGTACAGACTCCCCCTCGTACAGACCACCCCTCAGTTACAGACACCCCCTCAGTTACAGACACCCCCTCAGTTAAAGACCCCCCTCAGTTAAAGACCCCCCCTCAGTTACAGACACCCCCTCAGTTACAGACACCCCCCTCAGTACATACACCCCCCTCAGTACATACACCCCCCTCAGTACAGACACCCCCTCAGTACAGACACCCCCACCTCAGTACAGACCGCTCCATCAGTACAGACACCCCCACCTCAGTGCAGACCTCCTCAGTTACAGACACCCTGCTCAGTTACAGACACCCCCCACAGTACCAGACACCCCTCGTACAGACACCCCCTCAGTTACAGACACCCCCCTCAGTACAGACACCCCCCTCAGTACAGACACCCCCTTGGTACCAGACCCCCCTCAGTACAGACACCCCCTCAGTTACAGCCCCCCTGGTGCAAACTCCCCCTAGTGCAGACCCCAGCAGTACAGACACCCCCTCCCCCCATCAGTAAAGATGCCCCCCTTACCTTACAGACCTCAGAACAGAGCGGCAGATACACACAGCGGTGTGTCTCTCGAGCGCGGGCTCCTCCTCCTCCTCTGTGGATGTAAACAGAGAGGAGGCAGAGGGGGCGGCGGCTTCCTTCCGCTCCGCTGAGGGACACAGCCGCAGCGTGAGCCTAAGGCACAGGGCAGCGGGCAATGTCAGTGTGGTGCCGCTGCGCTACCCACGGGTGTCATCCCTCTGGTGGGTGTCACCCGGGTGCGGCCCGCCCCCCCCCCCCCGCACCTGGCTAGCAACGCTAGTGCGTGTCGTCACATCATCACAGTGCAGTGTGATGATGTGACAGGCTGAGTCGCTCGCTGGCTCTGTAGGGTAGGGAGGAGGATTGGAATTTAGGAATAGGAAGAATAAGGAGCCGGAGGACACACACCAGGCGCGGCCGCGGCGCTGGAGGTGTTGTTCCAGGCTTCCAGCCCAGCGGGGTGAAATTAATCAATGAATGGGTCAGCTGTAAAAAAAAAAAAAAAAAAATTAAAAAAAAAAAAAAAAAAAAAGGGAGGGTGTCACCCCTCTAGCGGGTGTCACCCGGGGGCGGACCGCACCCCCCGCACCCCCCTAGCAACGCCTCTGGTGATAACCCTTTCCTATGTTTTCCAAAAAGCTTAAAACTGATTTTTTGGCTGGAGCTACACTTTAAAAATTTACCAGTTCAAAATTACAAACAGATTCTACGTAACAACAAACCTACAGTCCCTGTCTTTTTTGCACCGCCTGTATACTGCTGTTCAGAGTACATAGGGCCTGGGGGCCCCACGCCTTTCCTTTTTTAAATTTGGGTGCGGGATTCCCCTTAATATCCATACAAGACCCAAAGGGGCTGGTAATGGGCTGGGGGGGGGGGTACCCATGCCATTTTTCTCAATGATTTTCATCTATATTGCCGGGACCAGACATTACATTAAAGCCGCAAGCAGTTTTAAATGACTTTTTTTCCTTTAGAAATGTAATTTTGTGCAGGGATAGTTCTAAACACGAGAAACACGTGCCACTTCACAGGCATACTATAGACACCCCCCAGGTACGATATTTAAAGGAATATTTCACTTTTTTTTTCACTTTATGCATCAATAAAATCACTGCTCCTGAAAAAACTTCAGTTTTTAAAAATTATTTTTGCATTGATACATGTCCCCTGGTGCAGGACCCGGGTCCCCAAACCCTTTTTAGAACAATAACTTGCATATTAGCCTTTAAAATTAGCACTTTTGCTTCAAACGTTTGAGTCCCATAGACTCTAATAGGGTTCTAAAGTTCGCACAAACTTTCGGTCCGTTCGCAGGTTCTGGTGCGAACCGAACTGGGGGGTGTTCGGCTCATCCCTAATCCCTAGCAATGCAATTTTTGGATCAAGCTGTACTTGTGTAAAACACAAGGAATTTAAAGTATCAAATACACACTCCCAGTAGCGATGCAGTTTGAGACATCGCCACAACTTATGTATAAGTGTGCCTGTACCAGTAGTGCATCTTGGACAATTTGATGTTGCTTTCCCTAAGGTGTACAGTTTTAAAGGGGTATGATGGGCTCTATGAATGATAAAGCACTGTGAGGAGGATGATGATATTTTAACCTCTTAAGGACCAGCCGCCGCGGTTTCACTGTGGCAGGTTGGCTCTCCTGGGCGAATCGCCGTTCCTGTTTGTCGGCCACTTTAAGAGCTGTAGGGGGCGCGCACACACCCATGGTGTAACACCAATGCGCGTGGCCGGCGAGCACGATGCCTGCCAGCCACCAGCGATCAGATCTCCATTCTGTCAGAGGAGGAGAGACAGATCTGCTGCTCCTAAAGATTAGGAACAGCGATCGGTCTCCTCCAAGCAGTTCCATCCCCTCACAGTTGGAACACAGTTAACCCCTTGATCGGCCCCTAGTATTAACCCCTTCCCTGCCAGTGACATTTACACAGTAATCAGTGTTTTTTTTTAGCTCTGATCGCTGTATAAATATCAATGGTCCCAAAAAAAGTGTTCGATCTGTCCACCACAATGTCGCAGTCCTGCTAAAAATCGCTGATCGCCGCCATTACTAGTAAAAAAAAAAAAAATTATAATAAAAATGCCATAAAACTATCCCCTATTTTGTAGACGCTATAACTTTTGCGCAAACCAATCAATATCAGCCTAAATTGATGAAATTTTTTTTTCCATTTTGGGATATTATTAAAAAATATGTTATGGTATAGTCTGCCACCTTCCAAATGAGGAAAATCTATGGATTTAGCAGTTTGCCTGAAGTCTACCTTCAAGGCAGATTTTACCCCCTTCCTGACCAGACCATTTTTTACTATTTAGCACTGCACTATTTTAACTGTCAATTACGTGGTCATGCAACGCTGTACCCAAATTAAATTTATATAATTTTTTCACACAAATGGAGCTTTCTTTTGGTGGTATTTGATCGCCGCTAGATTTTCTTTTTTGCGCTATAAATAAAAAAAAAAAAAATAGGATTTTTGTACTATTCTTGACTTGTGGGTTATGTTCCGTCTATTAGGAGAGGACTAGGCAGACATGTTAGACATTTAAAACATGTAAATTTAGCAAAGCTGAACAGCCCCGCCCAGGGGGCAGTCCCTC
The DNA here is from genome assembly GCA_029206835.1 of Rana muscosa. Lineage (NCBI taxonomy): Eukaryota > Metazoa > Chordata > Amphibia > Anura > Ranidae > Rana > Rana muscosa. Next base: position 293,876,055 of record CM055117.1, read on the forward strand.
TGGTCATCACCCCTCACACTGCCTCAGCAGCTCAGTTTGTCAAAAAGCAGTACAAACTTAAAAAGGAGGGGATGATGCTGTGTCCATCCATGGACTTCAGAGAAAAGGATTTTACGGTGAGTACAAAAAGCCTATTTTCTCTTTCGTCCATGGACGGACACAGCTCCTTATAATTCTTGACTTCTGGGACGTCCCCAAGCAGTGTCAAAAACGAGGGGTGGGAACAGCAATTAAACAACTTCACCCCAAACAACCAGAGCTCCTCAACGGAAGAGATGTAGCCTTAAACAATTGCCTGCAAAACCTTGCGGCCGAAGCAAGCATCCGAAGATGCATACACATCAACCCTGTAAAACTTAGTGAAGGGATAAACGGGCGACTAGGTCGCCGCCTTACACATCTGTGAAATAGACACATGATGTCGGAAAGCCCAGGAGACACCAAGTGCCCTGGTCGAATGCGCCAAAACAGGAAAGGGAGGTGCCTGCCCTCTAAGGGCATAGGCCTGAATTACCTTCTGGCAGGTCCACCGAAAAATGGTGGCCGACGAGACCGCCAGGCCCTTCTTTGGTTCAGTCACCGACAGAAACAGCGAGTCTGACCTCCGAGACGGAACCGTAGCAGACAGATACACCCGCAGAGCACGTACCACATCTAAGGGATGTAACGCAACCTCTGTGAGATGCGACGGCCGAGGACACAAGGATGGAAGCACAATTTCCTCATTCAGATGAAAGGCCGAAACCACAACAAAGGTTGTGGGCGTAGCACCGCAGTATCCTTACGAAGGATCAAGCATGGGGACTTACAAGACAAGGCCGCCACCTAGAAACCCTTCTGACAGATGTAATGGCCACCAGAAGGCAACTTTCTGAGAGAATGTCAAAAGAGAAATCTCTCTGATGTTCCCAAAGGGAGGTTTCTGAAGCACAGAGAGCACCAGGTTCAAATCCCACAGAAGAAGTGGTGGTCGAACCGGGGGGACCACACGTCGGACCCCCTGCACAAACGTACACACCAGTGAAAAGAACCGTCAAAGGTCGTTAAAAGAAAACAGCTAAGGCTGAAACCTGCCCCTTAATGTTACTTAAGGCAAGATCTTTATCCACTCCATGCTGTAAAACACAGCAGGATCCTGGAAACTGAATATGCCCGTGAAAACCACTCCATCTCCTCACATAGAGATGCAGGCCTTCCACGTGCGATGGCAAATCCTCCAAGAAGATAAAATCCATGCTCTTAGCATGGTGGAAATTACCGAAACCGTCAGGCCTCTGTCCCTCAATACCTGGCTTTTAATAGCCATGCCGTTAAAGCCAGCACCTGTAAGGCAGGATGAAGTATGGGACCTTGCGACAGAAGGTCCTCCCGCATCAGCAGTCGCCAAGGGACATCTGCCACCAGGCGCACTAGGTCAGCGTACCAGAGACGCCGAGGCCAGTCTGGGGCAAACAAAATCCCTGGAATCCCCTTGGCCTCTACTCCTCGGAGCAGACGATGAACAAGTTTTATTGGGGGAAAGGCGTAAAATTAGCCGATACTGACCTCACGGAGCCACTAACGCGTCTGCCCAGGGATCTCTGGACCTTGCCACAATCTCAATACCTTGCGATTGAGTTGAGAAACCAGGAGGTCCACGTCTGGCGTGGCCCAACTAAGGCAAAAGAGTTGGAACACATCTGGGTGTAGCGACCATTCACCTTGGTTTAGCGTCTGGTGACTTAGGCAACAGCTTGCCAGTTTTCTATGCCCGGAATGCATACGGCCGATAGAGCCGGCACGCTCCTTTCTGCCCACCTTAGGATGCGAGCGACCTCCGATGCTGCAGCCGAGCTACTTGTTCCTTTTTTTTGTTTTCAACAAAAATGTGTTTATTGATTCAAAGGTGGTACACCGCCATATACATCAATAACAATAAACAGCACTTCCATGCACATGACCGATTGATACATAACAGGGTTAAAGTAGCAACCTCACAATACTTCTCGTCCTACAATATGGCATTCACAAGCAAAGTGTTTGTTCCCCCCCCCCCGTAACTAGCCCAATAATCTGTCCACGACCAGGTCCACCGGGGCAAGCCCCGGTGTATCCAGCCACAGCGCCCAGAGATTTTCATATTTCTGCATGCTCCCCCTGTGCTGGTAGATGAGCTTTTCCATACGTAACATATCCCCTATCTTACATATCCATTCCCTCGAAGTTGGGGGCGCCTCAGATTTCCAATACAACATAATCAGCCTCCTGGCTTGGAACATCACCCTCAGAACTGCTTCCCTGGGGTGCACTTCTATCACATGTTCTTCCACCACCCCCAAGAGGCACACCTTGGGATCTACTGGTAAAGATATCTTGAACACAGAATTGACCACAGTCACCACTTCATTCCAATATAAATGCAGTTTGGGGCAGCGCCATAGGAGGTGAATAAGATCCCCATGGTCCCTCCTACATCTGGTACAGGTACCATCCGTCTGCAACCCCAACAGCTGTAGTCTATGCGGCGTGTAGTACACCCTCAGGATAATATACAGTTGCGTGAGCCGCTGGGCCACATTTAGAGAGCATACACTTACCCCCTGAAATATCTCCTCCCACTCCTCCCCGTCCATTTGACCCACATCTCTCTCCCACCGCTCCCTCACCTTCAGGGGATGCTGCCCCAGGAAGTATTGTAAAAGGATATTGTAGCTTTGGGAAATAAATCCCTTCGAGGTCACAGCATCTCTGATGAGGCTGAATACAGGAGTTGGAGACAAATGCCACTCTGAAGATCTACTCTGTGCTCTAACCGCATGCTGAAGTTGCAGATATTGGAAGAACATTGAGGACGGCAGGCCAAACTCCGCCTGCAGATCCGTAAATGTCCTAAGAATACCGTTCTTAAAGACGTGCCCAACATGGGTAATTCCGTGTGCTATCCATCTAGCCGCTCCCTGCAACTTAGCCAGTTCCGTATAAGTGTCGTTATGCCAAAGAGGGCTATATTCAGTATACCCCTCGGCCTGTTGTATATACTTGCACTTATTCCACACTTTTTCTATAAGGTTGTATGTAGGATACTTCTTATTCGGCCTGGCAAATGCCAGGGCCTCCAGTGCCAGAGGAATGGGACCTGCATCTATTGTGCGGAGCATGAGTGCCCGGGAAGAGCCAGCCGGCTCAGTCCCAAAGCACCCCACCAGGTGCTGTAACTGGGCAGCCAGGTAGTACAACCACGGGTTGGGCAGTGCCAGCCCGCCATCGTCCTTAGGCCTTTGAAGATGTTCTAATTTTATCCTCGGGGGTTTATTCTTCCTTATTAAAGTACGAAAGATGGGATTAACCATTCTAAAAATTTTTAAAGGGACCACTACCGGGGCATTGTGAAGACAGTAGAGTAGTTGAGGCATAAGGATCATCTTCACCAAATTTACTTTGCCCGCCACCGACATGTGAAGGCCGTTCCACGTCCTAACTCTCTCCCTAAACCTCTGAAGCAGGGGCGAGATATTCAGTCGGCCAAAATCCCTCGGGTTAGAAGTGATCTGAATCCCCAAGTATTTAAAAGAAGTATTGACTGGGATAGGGCACGATGGGGCTATCGTCTGTGTGTCATCCCCATCCCCGTCTAACAGTAACAGGGCAGATTTTGACCAGTTAATTTGTAAGCCCGAGTAAACCCCAAATTTTGTAATGGTTGCCATGGCCTCCCGCAAGGACTCGTCAGTATCTCCCAGCATAAGCAGGGTGTCATCTGTGTATAGCATTATCTTCTCCTGCAGGGGACCATAGCAAAATCCCACAATGTGCTCATTAGCCCATATCTCCACGGCCAGGGGTTCAATAGCCAATGCAAAGAGCAGAGGGGACAGCGGGCATCCTTGCCTCGTCCCCCTCCTCAATGCAAAATCCTGTGACAGAAAACCGAAGGCCCGAATGGCAGCCTCAGGTCCGCTGTACAGGAGGCGCACCCACGCTATATACGCTTCGCCGAATCCAAACCGCTCCAGTACCGCCCACAAGTATGTCCAATCAATACTGTCAAATGCCTTAGTGGCATCCAAGGACAGCAGGGCCCTGCTTCCCGGATTGTCGATGTCCGATTGCATATTCAAAAATAACTGCCGCAGGTTAATGGCCGTGGATTTATTTGGCATAAACCCTGCCTGATCATTATGTACCAGGGAGGCTATAACCTTATTAAGTCGCATTGCTAGCACTTTCGCAAGGATTTTAATATCGCATTGTAACAAGGAGATTGGCCTGTATGACCCAGGTTCAACCGGGTCCTTTCCTGGTTTAAGGAGCAATACAATATTGGCTTTTGCCATAGAAGGTGGAAGGAATAAGCATGGTAGCAATACTTCCGTATGCTGCTTGTATACTTCCATGGGAATCCCGTCCTCCCCCGGTGCCTTACAATTAGGGAACAGGCCCACTGCCTCCTGCAATTCCTCCACCGTAAGAGGCACATCTAACTCCTCCCTCTGTCCCGCATTAAGCCTAGGGAAGTTCAACTCAGTTAAGTACCGGTCCAGATCCGCCCGATAATAGGCTGCTCCGGGGCGGTACAACTCCTCATAAAACCTCGCCAACTCCTGCATGATAAGTTCCGGGGATCTGACCAGCAGCCCAGCTTTGGATTTAATAGCCCCTATAGTTGGAGACCTCTGCTGGGCATTCGCTATTCTAGCCAGCATGCGCCCTGTTTTCTCCCCCTCCTCAAAGAAGGCCTGTTTGGTAAAAAAACGTTTTTTCTCGGCAGTTGAGGAGAGCACCCGCTCGTAAGCTGACTGAGCAGCTTGCCACTCCTCCCTTGCCGAATCAGAGGGGTCCATGACAAAACGTTGCTCAAGCTCCTTCACCCTATTCTCCAGCTCCACTACAAAAGCAGAAGAATCTTTTTTTACTTTAGTCATTTCAGTGGTCAAAATCCTCCTCAAAAATGCTTTAAAGGCCTCCCACTGCTGCATACAGGAACCCTCAGGGTCCTGAGCAATGAAAAACCCACACATGCTCTCCTCTATAATTTCAGGGGATTTAAATAGTTTCAGCCAGAACGCATTAAATTTCCACGGTGCCCTTGGTAGCGCCACCGGCTGAGAAACCACCAGGTGCACTATCAATGGGGAATGGTCCGACACACTATGGGGCCTGTATTCCATAGTATCTACATATTGGATCATGTGTGCGTTTCCCACCACCAAGTCAATCCTAGACAGACTGCCATGCGATTTGGAAAAACATGAATACTGTCTTACCCCCGGGTGACGGTGTCGCCAAACATCCACCCAGCCCACCTCTTGCAACAACCGCGCCAGGGGGGTACCCCTGGAGAGGGCAGAGGCTCCTACGGCCGGGTGTCTATCCAACGAGAGGTCCAAACAACAATTAAAGTCCCCGATCACTAGCAGCGGTACCTCCGGCCTACCATCCAAGTAGGATATCAAGCACCACCGCTGTGAAAGGGGGGGGGACATATACTCCAGCAATTACACATGTTAAGGCACCCAATCTGCAATGTAGAAACACAAATCGACCCTCAGGATCAATTAAACTGTCCATCTCTTGGTAGTCCAAGGAGCCGTGAACCAAGACACTCACCCCTCTAGAATACGAGGTGTAAGTGGAGTGGTAAGCTTTAGTCACCCAATTATACTGTATACACCCCACTGTCTCCTGCGTCAAATGTGTTTCTTGGAAGCAGAATATCCCAGGCTGAAACTTTTTAAGGCACATGCGCACCATAGTTCTCTTGAGGGGGGAATGGAGTCCCCTCACATTCCGCGATACTATAGGAATCCCTGCCATTTGACAAATTTAAACATAGGAACAAGCATGGAAAACGTCACCAGGCCCAAAAGTCTGGCAGTTCTGGAATAAATGATCAGGTCATGAAGAAGTGTATATGGATCAGTCATAGTGCCCACCTGAGAAGCATTGCTGTCATGCCGCTCATCAAAAAAGTGAACAGGAAAAAGAAAAAAAGAAAAGCAGAGGAGGCAACAAGCAATCCCCTCCAGTAACTTATAACCATGTCCTGTCAACAGGGCAGGAAAACCGTGTTTCCCCGGAAACGCACACGGGGGGTCTCTCAAGTACTTAATTTGTAAATCCACGTTGATGATGTCTGAAGCTCTTGTCTTGATATGATGCAAGATAATGTCCCTCAGCCAGGGGTTATCCGGATAAGATCAGAACAAAGTCTCCCCACAAAATCAGAGCACCCCAGGAACCGTGCGGAGATCCAGCATCTTTTGCGGGTCAGCCCGCCTTCATCAATCCTCCTCTCCATTCTGGTCACGCCGCCTCAGGGCTTGTTCGTTACGGTCCAGCCAGTTAACTGCCTCCTTAGCAGACTCAAAAAATTGTGCCTGGCCCCGGACTATCACTCGTAGCTTAGCCGGGTGCAACATAGCATAAGAAAGTTGCATCTGTCAGAGCCTGCGCTTTACATCAAAAAACTTTGCACGGCGTTTCTGCACCTCAGCCGAGAAATCAGGATAAAAGGACACTCTGGTTCCATTATGTTGTATGTTGGCCCATTCCCGTGCGAGTCGGAGCACTGTTTCCCTGTCCCTGTAATGCAGCAGTCTTGCTAGTATTGACCTGGGGGGCCCCGCAGGTTGAGAGGGGCGAGATGGCACCCTGTGAGCGTGCTCCACCGCGAACAGAGGGGAGAAGGCATTCTTTCCAAAAATGTCCAGTAACCATCCCTCCACGTAAGCTGTGGGATCCCTACCCTCCACCTTCTCAGGGAGACCCACAATGCGAATGTTATTCCTCCTGAGGCGGTTCTCAAAATCTTCTGCTCTGTCAATAGCCTCCCTTGCAAGTTGATAAGCGGCCTTGGCATCTCTCTCAATGTGGGGTAAACAATCCTCAATTTCACTCACCCTACTTTCCACTGCAGTGGTGCGTTCCCGCATTTTTTGCATATCTTTTCGCAGCAGCGACAGTTCCTCTCTCATGGTGGCTACCGAGGCATTGCCAATGTTAACTGCCCTGAGGATGTCTGCAAGTGTAGGTTGAGCAGTCCCAGAAGTGTCCTGTTCACCATTCTCAGAGGCCCCAGAATCAGAGTGATTATTCTCATCTTGCTCACTGTGTGCAGCCAAGATGGCTGCCCCAGCCTGCGTGTCATGTAAAGCAGGCCCTTTGTGCTGCGAGTGTCCAGCCTCCTCTGTCCCCATCAGCCGATTCATTTTCTGGGTGTAATACACCATATCCTTAGGTGCATCCTTACCCTGACTCCTGGGCTGCCTCTGTCCTTTGGGTCCCAGCTCCTTCCCCCTGTCGGCTCCTCGTGGGGTCCCCTTCACTGTGGACGCGGCGGCGCCATCTTGGAGATCGGGACCCATATCAAACAGAGTTTCCCGGGTCATTCCTCTGGTGCAGAGGGCTTGCAGCATATAGTCCCAGAGTACCGGTTATGTGGCTGAGGGAGGATCAGTAACGGATCAAGCTCAGGAGCTGTGAGAGCTGTGTCCTCTCACATGCCGGTCCAGGCCACGCCCCCGTACTTAGGGATGCTTTTGTCCCTCAGCTGGCCCCTTGTCGGCCAGGGAACGCTTACCTGCGGGCCCGGACTGACGAAAAAAACACCGCTCCTAAGCGGAAAAGGAGGGCCCAGGCCTGCGGTGTGGCTCCTTACCTTCTCTGGATTGTGGGAGTAGTGTGCTCTTACCCCCAGTGACATCCTTAATAATGTCATCCAGCGAGGCTCCAAATAGCCTCTCACCCCTGAAAGACAAATCAGCCAGAGCCTTCTTGAAAGTCTGGTCCGCGGACCAGCATTTTTGCCAAATCAGGCGACACAGTACCACAACAGATACTGAGGCTCTTTCAGGGGAGCAGTGTCCAGGTCTGCATCGCAGACCTATGTGAGGCCATGCATCAACTGGACAGCCAGTTCTACGCAGACCGTTATGTTTCCAACTCCCGGTGCAAATTTATTGCCCCTTCTGGAAGTGCCTGTGACGCCAGAGCCGCAGCCAAACCTACCCATAATGCATCTTTAAGTGCAGGGGTCCCCTCAACCGGAATAGTGGTTACTTCGTTTAACCGTGATACCGGGGGGTCCACAACCGGGGGAGATGCCCATCTTTTCAGCAGGCTCTCTTCAAAGGGTAATGGACCGCCATGCGTTTTTTGGAACTTAAAAAACCCTCTGCGGCCATTCCCATTCCTTGTCTATGAACTGATCAGAATAAGTCCCATAAGGAAAAAAAAAACAACCTGAGCAGTGCGGGTCGGCTTGTGGGACCCAAAAAGGTACCAACACCTCCAGCCGTATACTCCAGCTTAAGAGTTACCCGCCTGTGGTGATAAGTGCTCCAACAAGTGCTTAGTTCTGCGCTGACCCAGACATGGAGTCCTCCTCACTGTCCGAATGGTCCTGGTCAGCAGTCTCTGACCCGTCAGAACAGGGGTTCAGTGCTACAGCCAGGCCCGAGTGAGTCAGCAATCCCCAGAAGATGGTGGGGGAGGGGGTGGTTTTTACTCCCCTTTACGCCCACACACCGCTACCACCCTGGCCACCAAGGACTCCAGGGCTGCCAACAAGGCGTCCACAGGCACCGCAGGTGCAGCATAAAGCATACACATCATTACAGCTATCACTGGACTATCTGGGGAAGAAAAAACGCCAGCTTCTGACGCCATGCTGACCTCCTGACAGTCCATAAGGACTAAGTCAGGGCACTTGTGTAAAAAGAGCCCCCCCCCCCTCCTTGCTGCTTGTGACTAAGGGTTTACCCAGGGAACTCACCACCCAGGTGAAAGAACTGCTCAGCGCCGCGGTCCGCTCCCTCCCTGCACACAGAGTGTGTTTCTCGGGTGTTCTCTGAGATGAACAGCGCTGACTGCGCCGTCCAGGAAGCCATCCAGCGCTAGAGGCCAAACCTGTACAGGAAACCCACACCAAAATGGCCGCCGCGCGCCTCAGATATAAACAAGAAAATGGCCGCCTGCACTAGAGACCTATGCAACAGCGCGGCCACAAGAAAATGGCCGCCAATGGGAAATACAACACAGCAGCAGGCCACAAGAAAATGGCGCCCAAACACGCTGAGGTGGACGAGAAGGCCACGGAGACACAGAGCGGAGGCTTCCTAAATGACAGACCACCCCCAGAGAGCGAACCTGGGCACCCCCACAGGGACCCAGAGTCCCCCTACAGGTACACCACGGTCGCACACAGCAGGCCCCGCATGCATGGGGAGGAGGGAAAAAAGGGGAACGAGGGAGAGGAAAGGGAGGACAGGAAACCCCCTAATCGACCCCCCCAGGAATGCCCAGCTGTTCCAGCCTGCAGAGGAAGGAGGAAACCGTACTTACCCGTCCATGCGAGGACTTGCTGGCGCGTTCCTGACAGACCTACATCCGAGCAGTACGGAGTAGCTGTCGGCCCGGTTCACTGTGACTGAGACAGCAAGCAGCCCAGTTATATGTGAACCCCGGAGCAAATAGCTCACCGCCCACCCCTGGAGCCATGGGGTATGTCGTGGCCGACCCCGCACGTAGCTAAGGCCTGCTCACGTTCGATGGCTGGACGGGGGGGACTACAAGGATCTATATTATCCAGCCTGTCACCCAGCCGGCAGTTGATAGAAGTATTCTTAAAATAAAATAATAAAAAAATAAACATTTCTTCAGGACCCTGGGCCCAAAGGGAGCCAGGTCCTTCTCCTCTACTAGGCAGAAAAAAACTGAGCTGCTGAGGCGGTGTGAGGGTTTATGACCAGAGGGACCGCCCCCTGGGCGGGGCTGTTCAGCTTTGCTAAAGTTACATGTTTTAAAATGTCTAACATGTCTGCCTAGTCCTCTCCTAATAGACGGAACATAACCCACAAGTCAAGAACTATAAAGAGCTGTGTCCGTCCATGGACGAAAGAGAAAATGAAAATTTTGAAAAAACAACCAATATTTTTTACTTTGTTATAAAACCTTTCCAACACAAAAATTAAAAAAAATATATAATTTCTTTATAAATTTAAGTTAAAGGGGTTGCTCCGCCGGAAAAAAAAAAATTAAAAGCCAGCAGCTACAGCTACAGCAGCTGCTGGCTTTTAATATTTGGACACTTACCTGTCCTGGAGTCCAGCGACGTCCGCAGCAGAGGACGAGCGACCGCTCGTCGCTCTGCTGCTCCCTCCGCCATCCTCGCTGAGGGAACCAGGAAGTGAAGCCCTGCGGCTTCATGCCCGGTTCCCTACGGCGCATGCGCGAGTCGCGCTGCGCCGTTCTGATTGGTGCTCCTGTGTTCTGGGAGCCGAGTGTCTCCCAGAACACCAAGGGAAGTCTGCGGGAAGTGACGTAACTCCCGCAGATTCCCGGAGACAGGACTCCCGGATGTGGGTGAAAATACCTGTCTTAGACAGGTATCTTCACCCCCCTCCCCCCTGAAAGGTGTCAATTGTGACACCGGAGGGGGGGAGGGTTCCAAATAGCAAAAGTTGCTATTTAGGGTGGAGCTCCACTTTAAAATGTATTCTGCTACATGTCTTCAATAATAATAAAAAAAAACAAAAAAACAATAAGTATAAATTGGTTTGTGTGAAAGCTGTTATTTAAAGAAAAACAAAAACGAGACTTTACAATTACTTTAATACCGATTTAAAGATATTTGCTAAATCCTCGCCAATCAATTAAAGCACCTTCCCTCGATAATCCACCCTGACCAAACGGGCTTCATTGTAGGATATGAGGCTAGGGACAACTCCATTAGGGCGCTTCAGCTTGTTCATTGGGCCCATACGCACAATCATCTGCCTCCCTACCTGATACTATCCACTGACTCTGAGAAAGCGTTTGAGTGGGTTGATTGGGACTTTCTCAAGGCTGTTCTGGAGAGGTTGGGCCTAGGTCCCAACATGCTACGCTGGATTTCTGCGCTCTACGCTCACCTACTGCTCAGGTCACGTATACAATGGCTCCCTTTCCCCTGTATTCCCCATCCGGAATGGCATAAAGCAGGGGGTGTCTACTTTCGCCCCTCTTGTTTGCACTGGTTCTAGAGCCATTGCTTCGGAAAGTCAGAGCCAACCCAAATATTTGGGCAGTCTCAGTGGGATCCACAGAACACAAACTATCGGCATACGCTGATGACATACTCTTTAATGTTACTGACCCCCTTGTCTCATTTCCTAACCTGCTGGTGGAATTGAACGAGTATGGCCAGGTGTCTAATTTCAAAATCAATTATGCAAAGTCTGAAATGTTACTGATCACCATACCCCCCATTCTTGCTACTGCTTTGAGGGGTGCTTTCTCATTCACCTGGACAGCCACCTCTTTGAGCTATCTGGGCATCCAACTCACTAACTACCTGGATTCATTTTATACTCATAATCATGCTCCCCTACTCAGTAAGATCCATAGGGATCTACAGTCCTGGGACAGAGCGACTTTCAAATGGATAGGTTATAGGATTATTATAAAGATGACCGTTTTGCCCCAAATACTTTTCTCCTGCCAATGATGTCTGTCCCCCTGCATAGACGCTTCTTTCTCGAGCTCCGCAGCCTATTTATTTTGTTTGTCTGGAGTGGCAAGAGACCGCGACTTGCCATGGCTATAGTGTAACGGTCCCAGAGCATGGGGGGTTAGGGTATACCTGACGTACAACAATAACATTGAGCAGTTGCACTGTTTCTTAACTGAAGGTTTCACGCTTCTTCTAAGCTTTGGGATCCCCTCGAAAAAAACTATCCTAGGCTGAAATTTGTCATACGCATCCTGGGTCCCTTTGAGCAATAGAGGTCTTTAATATTGGGTCTCCCCATTGACTGTTCATGTCCTCAAAGTTTGGGATAGATTGAATAGGTCCCTAGCATTGGCCCCTCCCGTGTCACTGCTGGCACCAGTAGAGGGCTTCCTGTGGTTTCCCCTCTGGTGAGAAGCTGTCCTTTTTTGGACACTGGGTGAGCGACAGGGATGTTAGTTTATCCCGTTTTAAAGAGGGAGCGATTTGGCAGTTTCCCTTTTGACTTTTGGAAGGAATCTCCAGCTCCGTCACTTTTTTCACACAACACCATTTAGCTCAGACCAAGTCTACCCTCACACATTTTGAACACTTGTGGGCAGCCAGGGACCCCATCCCCCATATGATTTTGGCCCTCTATAAGCTACTTGCTTCAGCTGTCCCTAGCCCTAATCCACTATATAAGAGAATGGGAATGTGACTCTAGTGCGAGTTTACTGATGAGTAACTGCACCATCTCTAAGGGTTTGACACACTCCAGTTCAGTGGATACCAAGACACAGGAAAATAGTTACAAGTTGTTGATGAGATGGTATCCTGTGCCTATGACCCTTGCCCGGATTTACCCATCCATTTCCGACCTGTGTTGGAGGGGATGTAGCCAAAGAGGCACATTTTTTCATATGTGGTGGGATTGCCCTGTGATATCGACCTTCTGGACAACTGTCCATAAACACATAACGGAAAGCCTAGACATAGATCTCTCCGAAGCAATTTTTACTTCACGCAGCGCTCTCCCCCACCTTCTCAATGCTGCAAATTGTCTTATACCTGTCTATTGGAAGAGCGTGTATGTTCCAAGTGAACAGGACTGGATTGAGAAGGTGACGGAGATCATGGAAGCGGAAGAGTGGATTGCTACCTGAAAGGGTACTTGGGAGTGTTTTGATTCTATCTGGGCGCCATGGAGGAACCATGTGTCTGGGTCGGCTCCGGTTTCCTCTAAATTGAACATTGCCCCATTAGCCCTGGCAAATCCTACATTTCAACAACTTGCCCAGGTGCATCAGCAATCTTGATTTTATATTATATCTTTTATCAGCCCGTGAACCAGGTCTGATTGACATATTTTGAAACTTTAGCGATATTTGGCATCCTATATGTGTCAAATATTTTTTTATTATGTGGTTTTGTTTTATGTTTTTCTTATTTATTCTATTTAGTCATGGCCAAACGCTAGATGTTCTTTTCTACTGCATTGGTCTCACTCTAGGAAGGCCAACTCTTTATTTCACCCACCGTCGGGCTGCCACCCACAGGAGGCTTGAGGGCACTCAGCTGATATATGTGGTTTTGCCCCGAGAGTAGCTGGTCCCGACTTTGAACCGTTCGGTGGCCGAGTGAGACACCCCCAAACTTACACTTGGTTGTGTGCTTCACTGGTGCACTTCTGATTGCGTCAACAGGCCATGGTTTGCACCAACTGTGTTTGTGATGTTCTCGATTTTCTTTCCCGCCACCTTTTCCCCCTCCATTTTTTCTTTATTTTTATTTTCAAAAGGTTTTTAGATCAGCTCACACCCACAGCACATCCCCCGCCTGCTGTATATCCCGTAAGAGAGAGGAGGTAGTAGGCTAGGTCTGCCCCACCTCCTCCCCATGTCCCCCCAATGCCCACAACCCCTCCATGCAGCCAATCTGTGCCTGGGAAGGGGGTGTGGGTGGGAGATTTCAAAGCAGCCAGTGCTCCTGTCCTGTTGTCTCCCTGAGCCTCTGAAGACAATGCAGCCTCGGGTGAAGTCTCCCCTCTTTCTCTTCCTTAAATGTGCCATAGTCTTCCTGCCTTCTATGTACCATAGTGATCCTTTCTTCCTGCCTTCCACGTGCCATAGTGAGCCTTTCTTCCTGCCTTCCATGTACTATAGTGATCCTTCCTGCCTTCCACGTAACAGTGATTCCCCTTCCTTTGGTTTCCTTCCCTCTCACTCCCTAAGGATTGGTTCATACTGCAGTACTTATTCTCTGGTTCCATCCCAGGTCTTTCATAATCCTGTATTTTAAGCTCTGTCTATTTTCAGTGTATACAAAACCAAATGTATTGTAAGTAATTTTTCTAAATGATTGTGTTGAGGTTTATAGATATCCCTGAGTCTCCAGATTGTGGCACAGCAAGCAAGGCATATTTTATAGGTACAAGGAAGCCCGGGTTTTGTTTAAACCTGACCCTTAAAGCCCCTCCCACATTCACATTTGGCCACACCCACTTTTGCTGAAGTGTCCCTCATTCTCAAGTTCCAATTACCCTGGTCAAAAGCGCCGTCACAGGAAAGGAAGGCACCCGCCCCTAAGGGCATAGGCCTGGATGACGTTCTGCCTGATCCACCAAGAAGTGGTGAACGACGAGACCGCCAGGCCCTTCTGTGGACCAGTCACCGACATGAACAGAGTCTGACCTCCGGAACGGAGCCGTAGCAGACAGGTACACTCGCAGAGCACGTACAATGTCTAAAGTATGTAGCGCAGCCTCTCTGGGATGCGACAGCCGAGGACACAAGGATGGAAGTACAATGTCCTCATTTAGGTGAAAGGCCGAAACTACCTCCGGAAGGAAGGCAGGCTGTGGGCGTAGCACCGCTTTATCCTTATGGAGGACCAAGTATGGTGACTTGCAAGACAAGGCCGCCAATTCAGAAACCCTTCTGACTGATGTAATGGCAACTAGAAAGGCAACTTTCTGAGAGAGCGCCAAGAAAGGGATCTCCCCGATGTTCTCGAAAAGGGGGGTTCCTGAAGTACCAAGAGCACCATATTCAAATACCACAGAGGAAGTGGTGCGATTAGGTTTACCGGAATCCCCTCGGCCTCCACTCTGCGGAGCAGAGGTGGAAGCTACTTCAGTGGGGGGGGGGAGGCATGAATTAGCAGATACTGACCCCAGATCCACATCTGGCGTGCCCCATCTCTGGCAAAGGCGTTGAAACACCTCCGGGTGTAGCAGCCATTCCTCTTGGTCCAGCATCTGGCGACTTAGATAGTCCGCCTGCCAGTTTTCTACACCCGGAATGTAAACAGCCGATAGAGCCGGCACGCTCCTTTCGGCCCACCTTATGATGTGAGCAACCTCCAACACTGCAGCCGAGCTCCATGTACCTCCTTGAAGGTTGACATATGCCACTGCCGTGGCGTTGTCCGACTGGATCCTGACTGAATGCTCTCGTAGTCCCTGTGACCCATGGAGAAGCACAGCCTGATCACAGTCCAGTGGAAAGGAAGGAACGACTTCCCGGACTGAAGGGCCAGGGATCTCAGCCCCCAACTCAGAGATATCCTGACCAGGTGGCTGACCTGAATCTGATAATCCAGAGCCAATGGAGATGTGTTCCATTTGGACAGAATCTCCTTCAGCAAGACACGAGTGTGGAATTGGGCATACGGTAGTGCCTCAAAAAGGAGGCTACCATGCGGCCCAGGACTCGCATGCAGAAAAGGGAGAGATGACCATTTGCGGGATGTTACAACCTCACCGTAACCTGGAGCGTCTAACTTTTCCAGAGGAAGAAAAAACTCTTGCCTCCGAGGAGTCCAGGATCAACCCCAGGTATTCCAGTTGCTGAGTTGGTACTAAACACCAACTACTGGAGGTTCAGTACCCAACCAAATTCTCGGAAGGTCTGTCTAGATATACACAAGTCCTCCTTTAAATCCGAGCTTGAAGTAACTCTCAGAAGAATATCGTCTAAGTAGCCCACGATAGCAATGCCCCGCTGTCTCAGCCAGGCCAGAATCGGGGCGAGCACCTTGGTAAAAACTCTTGGTGCCGACGCTAGGCCAAAGGGGAGAGCCACAAAATGAAAGCGGTCTTCCCCGACCGCAAAACGCAGGAACCTCTGATGCCTGATGCAGATGGGGACATGCAAGCATGCGTCCTTGATGTCCAAGGACACCAGAAAATTCCCCGGATGGAGCGCAGTGACCACCGAGCGAACCGATTCCATCCTGAATTTCCAAACCGTAACAAAGGCCTTGAGGGCTAGGATTGGACGAAGTCCGTCCTTCTTTAGGACCACAAAATATTTGAGTAGAATCCCTGAAACCTTTCCTGCATCGGTACATGTATGATTACCCTGCACCTCAGTAAGTCCTGTACTGCCCCCATTAGGGCAGTTCGACGAGCCAGAAGGAGAGGAAGATTGAGGGGAAAGAATCTGTTTAGTGGACAAGAAAGAAACTCGATCTTGTACCTCAAAGTGGGAAAGCAGGGAGGTCCACCGAGCTGTAAACCCGCAAAGACATCCCCCCCACCCAAGGGTCGGGGGCAAAACCTCATGCGGTAGCAGACTTGTTTGCGGGCTTGGTTTGCTTGCGTACCCAGGGACGCTTCCATCCCCCAGCTGGACCTTTTTCAGCTTGGGAGGGGCTGCCAGTGGGCCCTGACTGACGAAAATACTGCATTTGTGCGGGAAAGGAGGGCCCCGACTTACGGCGTGGCTCCTTACTTTTAGTTACCTCCAGTGACATCCTTAATAATGTCATCCAGGGAGGCACCAAAGAGTCTCCCACCTTTGAAAGGCAAAGCCGTCAGAACTTTCTTGGAGGCTTTTCAGCCATCATAGCCCATCATTTTAGCCATATCAGGCGGCGCAAAACCACCAGATACAGAGGCCCTGGAGATTAAAGGGGGTCGCATCCAGGGTTGTATTACAGACGTACACAAGGCTCACCGGCCACCCCTGGAGCCATGGGGTATGTCGTGGCCGACCCAGCGCGTAGCTAAGGCCTGCTCGCGCTCGATGGGAGGACTGGGGAGACTACAAGGATCTATAATATCCAGCCTGTCGCCCAGCCGGCAGTTGATATTATTTTTTTTGATCCTGAGATCTACTAAGTAAAAACTTCCAGACCCTGGGCCCAAAAGGGAGCCAGGTCCTTCTCTACTAGGCAGAAAAAACTGAGCTGCTGGCTACAGGGTGAAGGGTTATGACTGGAGGGACCGCCTCCTGGATGGGGCTGTTCAACTCTTAAAGCTACATGTATTTAAATATCTAACATGTCTGCCTAGTCCTCTCCTAATAGACGGAACATACCGTAACCCACTTTGTCAAGATTTAAGGAAGCTGTGTCCGTCCATGGACGAAAAGAGAAATTAGGTTTTGTGTAGGGTGTCAAAAATCCTTGCACCAGCACTGTTGGGGAAAACACCTAAATACCGCATGTGATCTTAACGACCGCTCACTGTACATATACGTTGGCAGAATGGCACCTGGAGGCACAATCACATACCTGTACATGCCTGCCTTCGTATGTGTGGGGGGTCCGATCGGACCCCCCTCCGGTACAGTGAGCGGTGGTTTTCCGTTCGGGAGCGATCCGTGATGAGGGGGCGGCCATTGGTTTCTGGCCACCCCCTCGCGATCGCTTCCGGCGAATGATATGCTTCCTCTGCTGTGTAAATGTAAACACAGGCAGAGGAAGTGTTGTCATCTCTACTCGTGGCGGTCTTTTCGATCCGGCGCGAGGAGAGAAGACATCTCACAGTAAGTGCACCAACAGCTCACTGACACCAGCACACGTAGGCACACTTTTCACCCCCCAGATCACCCCCCAGCCCCCAGTCACAGTGTCACTGATTGTAGTGATCATTTATTTACTGATCACTGCATTTAGTGTCATCTGTGACAGTAAAAAGTTGCAGGGCAGTTAGGTTTAGGCCCCTTTAGGTCCAGGGTAGCCCCCTAACCCCCCCTAACAAAGGTTTAACCCCTTGATCGCTCCCCAGGTAACCCTTTCACCCCTTATCGCCAGCGTCACTAAGCGATGGTTTTTCCGATCGCTGTATTAGTGTCGGTGGTGCCCTTAGGTAGCAAGTTATTTTTTTAATGTTCGCCGCAGGTTTTTGTAGTGTCAGGTACCCCCATATATCATCTAATAAAGGTTTTATCCCTTGATCGCCCCTAGAGTTAACCCTTTCACCAGTGATCACTGTATAAGTGTCACTGGTTAGCCAGTTAGTTATTTAGGTTACCCGTCAGGTTTTTAGATATCGTCAGGTACCCCCATATATTACCTAATAAAGGTTTTAACCCCCTGATTGCCCCTAGTTAACCCTTTCACCAGTGATCACCGTATAAGTGTTACGGGTGACACAGGTTGGTTAGTTTGCTTTTTATAGCATCAGGGCACCCGCCGTATATAACCCAATAAAGGTTTAACCCCCTTGATATCAATTAGGTTTTAGCGCCAGAGAGGGTCTGCATCGCCCCAGGTAGCGTTAGGTTAGTGCCAGTAACGCTAACACCCACGCGCAAAGCATACACCTCCCTTAGTGGTATAGTATCTGAACAAATCAATATCTGATCTGATCAGATCTATACTAGCGTCCCCAGCGGTTTAGGGTTCCCAAAAACGCAGTGTTAGCAAGATCAGCCCAGATACCTGCTAGCACCTGCGTTTAGCCCCTCCGCCCAGCCCACCCAAGTGCAGTATTGATCGATCACTGTCACTTACCAAACACAACACACATAACTGCAGCGTTCGCAGAGTCAGGCCTGATCCCTGCGATCACTAAGTTTTTTTTGTAGCGTTTGATATATTTGCTGACGACAGTCAGGTGCTTTTTTACCTTTGAATCTTACTAGTGTACCCCAAAATTTTGAGCCCAAAATGGCAAATCGAAGGTACACTAGTAAAGAGGCCTACGAGATTCTGAGCATGACAGATAGTGAAGAGGAGGTCACGTATCTGTCAGATTCAGGCTCAGAATACCTTCCCGTAGAAGACAGCGGCTCCATGTCAGATAGCTCTGACGACAAAGGTGAGGTCCCTGCTAAGGTCAGGCGCACCCGATCCCAATCTTCTGAGGTTGAGGAGCAAGAACCGCAGGGCTCTCGTATCATGGAGCAGAGTAGTACTAGCGCTGCTATTCCTTCTGGTGAACTGGCAAGCACCAGCGGCCTAGTACAGCCTGGGCGTACATCCAGCACTGCAGTATCACTTGGTGACGTGGCGAGTCCCATAAGTGCAGTTTAAGCTGGCGAGGTGGCAAGCACAAGTAGTGTCCCGCTGCCACCAAGAAGACAAAGGCAGGCCCGTCGTGCCCATAGTACCCTTCCTGCAGAATTTGCCTATCCTGATTGGGTCCCCACCACTTCTGCAGAACCCATACTTCCCCCATTCACTGACCAACCCGGTATTCAGGTGGAAACAGTTGATTTTATGCCACTTGATTTTTATTCGCTGTTTTTCACGGAAGATCTCTATAGATCTATTGTGGACCAGAGTAATTTATATGCTGGTCAATTCATCGCCGCTAATCCCCAGTTGCCTTCCATTGCCAGAGATTGGAAACCAATTACGGTTTCCGAATTTAAGACCTTTCTGGGCCTTTCCCTCAACATGGGCACACATAAATTTTCGTCAATGCGTGCTTATTGGTCCACGCACCCAATTGACCACATGCCCGTGTTCTCTGCCTCCATGCCCAGGAAACGATACGAGCAGATCTTTTTTTTTTTTACAAATGGTTCACACACTTTATTGCCACTGTATGCCAGTATTTGAAGCAATAAAATAGAAATAAATAAAAAAAATAGTTCAACAGTAGTAATATTGTTATCAAAAAGCGCTGCAGGATACAAGAGAGTGTGCTGACCTGTGACCGGATAAACAAGCCTACCATTATAGAAACTGCCATGTGAGAAAATCCAAAGCTGTATTGACAACAAATTGCAATTTGTTGGGTTAATTTCTGAGGGCAGTTTAGAAGCTTAGACTTTTAATGACACTATTATGATAAAACAATAGAGAAATTATGCTATGTCAGATTTGCACAATTTTATAAAGACTCAAGGTGATGATAGAGTGAGGTTAAATTTCACTGACAAAGTGTTGATAAACCCAGGAGATACGAGCAGATCTTGCGGTTCATGCACTTCAACGACAATGAACTTTGTCGTCCACGTGGAGACCCTGAATACGATCGGCTATTCAAAATTCGGACCCTCATAAACCACTTCAACGAACGTTTTGCAGCCTTGTTTATTCCCGATCAAGTTGTCTGCGTTGATGAGTCCCTGATTACATTTTCTGGCCGCTTGTCTTTCAAGCAGTACCTTCCCAGCAAGCGTGCCAGATACGGGGTCAAGCTCTATGAGTTCTGTGACAGGGCAACAGGCTATGTATGAAGCTTTACGGTTTATGAGGGAAAAGATAGTCAGGTAGAGTCAGTGAACTGCCCAGATTACATAGGGAGCGCTGCAAGATAGTGTGGAACTTGGTGTCACCCTTATTCGGAAAGGGGTACCACTTGTATGTGGACAATTATTACACGAGCGTGCCACTGTTTAGTCACTTGTTTGATCATCAGATTGGAGCATGTGGCACCGTGCGACCTAATCGCCAGGGCTTTCCCCAGGGGCTTGTAGATTCCCGTCTTAGGCTGGGGGAGAGAGCCTGCTTGAAGTGTAATAATTTGCTCGCTGTGAAGTGGAGGGATAATAAGAATGTTTTCCTTCTTACCTCCCTTCATGCAGACACGACAGTCCAAATTCGTACAGCGACTGGTGTTGTGGAGAAACCCCTCTGTATCCACGAATATAACCAAAATATGGGAGGGGTGGACCTCAACGACCAGAAGTTGGCGCCGTATCACATTGCCCGTAAGGCAAGCCGCTGGTACAAAAAAGTGTCTCTATCCTTATTCCAATTGGCTTTGCTGAACGCTCATGTGCTATACAGAGCTTCAGGCGGGACTTTATCTCTCCTAAAATTCCAGGATGAGATAGTCACAGAACTCCTGTATCCAGGCGGTTCTGCACCTCACCATCCCCTACCAAATGCAGTAAGCCGGCTGCATGAGAGGCATTTACCTTATGTCCTCGAGAGTACCCCTACCCAACGAGCCCCCCAAAAAAGATGTAGTGTCTGTAGCAAGCGCGGATTTAGGCGTGACCCCTTATTTTTGTCCACTCTGTCCTGACAATCCTGGTCTGTCCATTGGTAAATGTTTTGAACGCTACCACACAAAAGTGAAGTTTTAGCGTAGGGTACAGCATTTCACAGACTAGGACACACTTACAAAGGGTCTCCAAAGATGCCATCGCATTTTGAGAGACGCGAACCGTTACAGTTGTGTGTAAAAAAAAAACTTAAAAAAACAAAACACAAAAAATATATAAAATAAAAAACCAAAAATAGTTGTCGTTTTATTGTTCTCTCTCTCTCTCTATTTTCTCTCTATTGTTCTGCTCTTTTTTACTGTATTCTATTCTGCAATGTTTTATCATGCTTGCATTTCAGGTATGTAACTTTTTGTTTTCAGGTGCGCTATTCTGCTGCAGTGCATATTTATTCATCTTGACAGCAACAGCGTTTGCTCCCACGATACATAAAGCCGTGACTCCAGTGCTGTAGGAGGTGATTTCACCACCAGTTATAAAAAAAGAGCATATATGCCGAAGCATGGGGGCAGCAGGGGCGGAGGAACGATTTTGCTTCTAATGCCGCGTACATACGGTCGAAATTCCGACGGAGGCTTGCCCGTGGAAAAGTCCGACCGTGTGTACGCGGCATAACCTTTTTTTGCGTGAGGATGCCCCCATGCTTCGGCATATATATATTTTAGGCACAGGTTGCGTTAAAAAAATGTTTTATTTTTTACTAGTTTTTTTTTTGGTATTTGCTTTGCAGGTATTTTATGGTAAGGTCTTACTCTAATGTTACTTTGTTTTAATGGTAACCATCATTTGCTTAGAAGGTACGCCATTCAGTTGCAGTGCAGATTTATTTATCTTGACAGCAACAGCGTTTGCTCCCACGATACATAAAGCCGTGACTCCAACGCTGTAGGAGGTGATTTCACCACCACAGTTAAAAAAAAAAAGAGCATATATGCCGAAGCATGGGGGCAGCAGGGACGGAGGTGCGATTTTGCTCCTAATGCCGGGTACATACGGTCGAAATTCCCCGTGGAAAAGTCCGACCGTGTGTACGCGGCATAACTTTTTTGCGGGAGGATGCCCCCATGTTTCGGCATTTATAAATGGTGCATATATGCCCATCATTAGAAGTGGGTGGATGAAGGGAGGTATTCTAATGGTGGGTATGCCCACCGATCAATCTCTTTTTTCCGTTCAGCCAACAGGCTGCATGAAAAAAAAGATTACAATACATGTTCAACAAGGACCAGCAACGTACTGGTATGTTGCTGGACTTTGGTTATACCAGAATGATGCCTGCGGGTTTTAGGTATCATCTTGTTATCATTCTTTTTTAGCCAGCGGTCGGCTTTCATGTAAAAGCAATCCTAGCAGATAATTAGTCTCTAGACTGCTTTTACAAGCAGTGGGAGGGAATCCCCCCCCCCCCGGATATAAACAGCGCCACTGGGAAAGCATTTTATCACACCGATCTTGGTGTGGTCAGATGCTTTGAGGGCAGAGGAAAGATCTATGGTCTAACCCCCCAATTAAAAAAAAGAAATAAAAAAAAAGCACCCCTGTCCTCCCCCCCTGCTCTTGCGCAAAGGCGAACGCAAGCGTCGGTCTAGAGTCATATGTAAACAGCAATCGCACCACGCATGTGAGGTATCACCGCAAAGGTCAGATCGAGGGCAGTCATTTTAGCAGTAGACCTCCGTAAATCTAATGTGGTAACCTGTAAAGGTTTTTAGAAATGTATGTAGTTTGTCGCCGCTGCGCGTTTGTGCGCAATTTTAAAGCATGTCGTGTTTGGTATCCATGTACTCTGCCTAAGATCATCTTTTTTATGTCATCAAACATTTGGGCAATATAGTGTGTTTTAGTGCATTAAAAATAAAAAAGTGGGTTCGCTCTGGGAATTGGGTAATCTAGTCTACAGGGGGCACAGGGCATATGCTGCTCTTCCGCAACCGACTCGTACGACCCTGAGGGCCTGGACGGTGGCTTTCGGGCAAGGGGGGCTGGTCCCCTCTTTGCCTGCTGTGGGGGAATCCTAACCTGCTGCATCTCAGGACGGTTCCTGACCCTCAGGTCTGGGCTGGGTACGGGATCAAGACTCTCGGGGATGTATTTGATGGGAGCTCTGATGCCATTTACAACCCTCCGGGATAAATTTCACTTACCTGGATGGATGTACTTTAGATACCTTCAGGTCCGGCACGCTATCAGGGCCCAGTTCCCGTCTCCTCCCGGACTGGCTATGGACCCGCTTGAGGAGCTGTTGGCCCAAGAGCGACTCCTGAAGCCCCTGTCTGCTGTATATCTGGTGTTGCTGAGGACTGGTTCTGCTGGAGTGGACAGACTTTGGGACCTGTGGAAGACCGATCTTGACAGAGAGGACTTGAATGACTGCTTAGCAGACAGTACTACCTTACTGATCTCGACTAAAGAAAGGTTGATACAGGTCAAATTCCTGCATAGAGTTTACTTCACTCCCCAGAGACTCCACAAGGTATACCCGCAGCACACACAAGACTGTCCCCGTTGTCAGAATAGTGTAGGCACGTATTTTCACATGTTCTGGAGCTGTCCTGGGATTGCCAGGTATTGGGCTAGGGTGGTTGACACTATTAATGGCCGCCTCGACCTGACACTCCCTGTATCCCCCGGGCTGGCGCTCCTGGGAGTTCAGGATGATGATGATCAGAGACCCCGTTACACCAAATTACTCCTTACATACCTCTTCATTTATGCAAAAAGGGAGATTGTTTTGCGCTTGAATGCCCCCTCCCCCCGACAGTGGAGTCCTGGGAGAAATCTATTAACGCTGTGCTGCCACTATATAAGTTAACTTACATGAACAGGAATTGCCCACAAAAATTTAACAAGATCTGGCACCCTTGGACAGAATAGGGGGCGTGGCATTCTGATCCTAGACATTGGGGGGTGGGGATGTGGTACTGATGCGGGTTCTGGTTCAATTGGGATCTGAATGTATTCAGCTGTATAAGTGATGCTATTGTTGGGTGGTATACGAATTGCCTTTTATGTACTCGTTTATATGGCTTACTATGTACTATACTTTCCCTTTTATCTCGGTGTATGATTTGGTCCATTCTGGACATTTGTTGTATAATGCTTGTCTTTTTGTGCCTCAATAAAAGGAACATTTTGTTGTAAAAAAAAAAAAATCGCAGAGGCAATCAAATACCATTAAAAGAAAGCTCTATTTGTGGGAAGAAAAGGGCGCAAATTTCATTTGGGTACAACATTGCATGTCCGCACAATTTCCAGTTAAAGCAGCGCAGTGCCAAAATTGTGAAATCACCTCTGGTCATTATGGTCCGGTCCTTAAGTGGTTAAATAAACCCATTGTCCCTTGGATTCCTGCTGCACTGGGCAAGACTTCTGTTCAGGCCTCCTGACCAGATCTTCCCATGCCATCTTCTGCACAGACCCAAAAAGGTAAAGCAATCCCTCTTAGGCTTCCTCTTTCCTTAGCTCCAGCCTGGAGGCAGAGCCCTTCCAGGCCTCACAACAGCAAACTCAGCACTCCACCTTTCACCCGACTGCTGTGTTGGCCAGGCTCCACGATATATAAGGGGTGATCTGGCCACCCTACTGGGACCTTCTGCCTGAGGATTGGCCAGATTCCCCCAAGTATGCAGATCAGGACCTCATGGCCACTGCCCGCTAACTTCCAGAAGCTTTTCCAAGTTCCTAGAACCAGAGACCTGCCCTGTAACCTGACCCAATTAGACTCTCAAAATAAATCTACCAACACTAATTGCACACTAGAGGGTGCTACACATGCTTCCATGTACAAACAGTGACCAGCAGGGATAAGAGTGTGAAAGAGCCCAATTGTGTCTGTCAAAACCCTACCTGTCAGCTTTTTTGATTTTAGGATTAAAATGGTTGTAAAAGGCAGGTTTTTTTAATCTTCAGGCATTAGGATAAAAAGCCTTGTGTGCAGCTGCCCCCTTAATACTTACCTGCAGTCCATCTAGATCCAGCAATGTTGCAGGAGTGTCTGGGCTGTCAAGGACTGCCCTCATTGGCTGAGACAGCAGCGGGAGCCAACATCCGTGAGCCAATGAGGATAAAAAGGGTACGTGGTGGGGCCAGGCCACGGCTCCATGTTTGAATGGCACAGGATGACATGGCTTTGCTGCCTCCATAGCAAGCCGCTTGCTGCAGGGGCATTCAACAGGAGGGGCCGGGAGCACTGAAGAGGGACCCGAGGAGGATCTGGGCTGCTCTGTGCAAAACCAATTGCACCAAGGAGAGAAGTACACGTTTGTTGCTAGTTAGCAAACTGAATGTTGTTGAATTCAGTTCTTGCATTAAGGCTTAGAAAGCAGTATTTAACCACTTATTGAACGCCCGCTGTCATTTTACAGCAGGACTTTGAAAAGGACTATTGTTATTTGTGACGGACCTGGCCGGGACAGAGGCTTTTGGAGGGGACTGGGTGCGGGCCTCCTGCCTTGCGACCATGGGCCCTGGCATTTGGGGGAACGGTGCGCTTTGTGAGCTGTATGCCTGGGGACCCTTGAGGGGGTGTTACTTTGGATTCAGGTCCATGTCCCCCCAAGACACAGACTCTGGGGACCCTGTATATGCCATATGAGAGTGACTAATTCATACTGTTGGCATTTTCACACATTCCCTCTAAGGATATGCGAATGCAATCACCTCCAGCCATCTGTCTGTCCTCTGTGCTATTTTGACCCTGCTAAATGTGTGATGTTTACACTTAGGATAATGTATATTGTATAGCAGGTGAGACAGGTAGGAGCCGGGATGTCTACCCTGAACGGTCATATCTATGAGTCACCTTGGCTGGCTAAAGGATTTAGTTAATTAGCTCATGTTAATTATGTTTTTGGTTACCCCCTCTGTTACTGTATAAAAGACTTGATTTTTGGTGCTAATAAAGGCTCTCTTGGTTGAACTTACATACAGCCTGCCTGGTGTTTGTTCTGACCGATCACAAATGGATTCGAATGGCACATAGCTGTAGTTTGAATCCTGGAGCACCGGATGATCCAATAGAGCAGAGGAGTGTCGGGAGAGTGGAGCCGAGCGAGCAAAGGGGCTCGTTACATTATTAATCCCAGTATCCTCTTCAGCGGGCGGTCCCCTTTCAGATAAAAGTGGTCTCTCTGGCAGAGACGATTTGGTCCTTTCCCCTGCTTGGCTGGCTCCGAGTGAGGGGAAGATGGGCCCCCACTCGGCTCCATAGCATTGACTGGTGGAAGCGACGTCAAACGTCACTTCCGCCCAATGCTCTTAAAAGGAGACTTATTGCGTTTTAGTGTAAATATGAGATCTGGGGTCAAAAAGACCTTGATCTCATATTTAAGAGGACCTGTCATTTGTCTATTACAAGGGATGTTTACATTCCTTGTAATAAATAGGCCTAAAAAAGGACCCAATTTTTTATAAAGTAAAGTGCCCCATGCCAACAAGCTCTCACGCAGAAGCGAACGAATACATGAGCAGCGCCAACATAGAAAAAAAGTTCAAACCACACGTGAGGTATCACTGCGATCGTTAGAGCAACAATTCTAGCCCTAAACCTTCTCTTAACCTGTACACATTAAGT
The DNA here is from genome assembly GCA_029206835.1 of Rana muscosa. Classification (NCBI taxonomy): domain Eukaryota; kingdom Metazoa; phylum Chordata; class Amphibia; order Anura; family Ranidae; genus Rana; species Rana muscosa. Next base: position 293,902,267 of record CM055117.1, read on the forward strand.
CGCCAACGACGATTAAGGGTAAAATTGTCGCCATTCCACAATTTTGAAAAGTGTAAGACCACTGCGCAAATGTGGTGTGACCGAAAGTATTGCAACGACTGTTATTTTATTCTCTAGGGTGATATAGATAGATATTTGGGGGAGGGGGGTTCCAAGTCATTTTTCAAGCAAAACTGATTTTAACTTTAACTTGTAAACAGTCTGAAAAATAGGCCCAGTCTTTAAGTGGTTAAATTTGGTGGCGCAAGGTAAAACATTTTATAGTATACTGTCCGAATACCCATATATAGTAAAAAGTTTACTATTTTTTTGAGTATGTAGTAAAAAGGAATCTGCATTATAAAGATAGCCAACAGCTGCACAATATACTGTGCATGAAAATGTTTTTTATTAGCTCTCTGGGGGTATCCAACCTGTGGAACTAAGGGTGTGGGAAATATGTAACAGCTGCTTTCTAACTTATTCTTGGATTAAGAACTGTTTTAGTGTGAAGAAAAACAAAGAAAAAAAAAAAAAGTATACTTCTAAATATTTCTGGATGGACCAATTTTTTTGTAACCCATCCCTGTATTCCCATCATTTGGGCAGCTAACTGATTTAAAAAAGTTTGAACTATACACCTTTACTAAAGATGATAAATTTACACTTGTTCCAGAAGCCTCCTAGAAGCGGCCAATATGAAGATTACTGAATATAAATATATATATATATATATATATATATATATATATATATATATTTTCAGCAATGCAGGCCCCTGGCTGTGCACATTTCCTATTCTGCTCCCAGGGGACAGGCTGCTCATACACCTCAAAACACAGCTGTATTCTCTAGTAGTAACCAGGAAGTTTAACAGCGGAGATGACCAAGCCATGCTGGGAACATGAATTGCCTTTAAGAACAGCAACTCATTAAAATATGCTTACCCTAGAGCAGCATTCCTAAAGCTGCAGATAAAGGATTGTCATCCTGCTTGTTTTTCTACTTTATAGATTTTTGACCCAGCAAGAAAGCATGGTGCCAAGTCTGAAACTTTTGGCTTATGTTTGAAGTGACATTAGCCAGGTAGTGAAACTTAAAAAGTTCGTGATTTTTTCAGATTTCTATTCTCAATGGTTTCTTCTCCACTCTAGTCTTGAAGTGTTCAATGCAACTATTGATGGGAGTCCTGGCATTAAGGTTTTAGTATGCTTCCATACCGCCTTGGAAGCTGGTTTAAAGCTACACCTTGCACTTATGCCAATTGCCTCCGGGTCCCTTCAATACTTGTGCATACCATGTACATTACAGGCTAGGATTCTGATGCAGTTGCATGATAAAGGTGGCTATCTGGATTAGTACACATTTCCTTGGCCAAGCAGTGCTGCTTGTTAAACCTGTGCATTTAATTAAATGGTTTCATATAGCAACCAAGCCAAATGCTGGCCTTGCAGTTATGTTAAGAAAAAAATAAATAAATAAATCATTCAGGAGGGGGAAGCAGTGGCTGTCAGTGTGAAGCCATCCTGAAGGTCTATATACAGAGTGTGTGCAAAACCAGGCAAGTCTGAAATACACATTCTCCAAGTGGTGGCCTCAGTAATTAAATTTCTTATTAATGCCAAAGATGGCCAGCACACTGTGCGACTATGGAACATGAACTGTAGTTGGGTGTTGTCCAATGCTACCTTATGTTTGAGCAGTGCTGCATTCAAATGCAAGTTTAAAATGGTAAAAAAAAAAAAAAAAAGGACTAAGTTGCAGAAAGGCCAAGAAAGGTAAAGCGCCTCACAAAAGGTCTTCCCACTATACCATTAAAGTTGATGGGAATCTGGTGAATAGTATACAGGAGCTCAAAGAATTATTATAACTATACTGTACAGAAGTCATGAGAATTACAAGCACAAAATACATTTACTGTAAATCAAATATTGTTTAGCAAAACAGAAGTTTATTTGGCATGGAATTCCTTTGTCTACATTCAGTGTAGGAATACAATAGTTTTGACAAATCAATAATGAACGTTGACAGAAGAGTTTACAGGTCTCTTTACAATATGGTCACCAAGAAAACCATAAAAAGGTTTCAGTGCTTGTCATCTCTGGCTCTAAACAATCTATAGGAATGGTTTAATTAGCCAGTAGAAGATAAGAGGGCACTCAAGTTTAAGCATTTTAGGAATACCTATAGCTGGATATATACCCATGTTGTATGCACAAGTTTTAAAGAATTGTATACTTATTTTTAACCAAGTGTTAGCCCAATGGAACAGTTGAGTATGTTGGCTACCACAGTGTTCAAACATAAGCACATAGAATATTTTAACACTTACGTTGGTGTGTTTAGTACAGTACACATCCTGCTACCATTTTTAGAATACAAAGTTAATCGGCTTTTAATTTTTCAAAGTAAATACTGTTTAGACGAGTCAAATTAATAAGACTTCTCTAGTACTAATATTTTAAGTTTCCTGGACTAGTGTACCCAGCCACAAACTCCAAATAACGTAGCTGAATGTTGTGGAGTTTTGGGAATATTTGGTGTTGAGGCTTATTTGACAAGCCACTGAAAGAGCCAACGTGCTGTGCAGAATGCAGTAACCCAGTCAGATTAGTGTAAGGGGAATTGCAATAATAGAGAGGAGATCTAGCCAAATGATTTTTGCCTTCTTGTATAAATCCTATATAAAACAAAATGTAGGAGAGAAAATAGCCAATTGGAACATGGGCCTTTTGCCTCATTGTATAAACCCTATATATGAAAATGTAGGCAATAGCGGAGTGAAACTTGGGCCTTATCAATGCAGCTTCAACCCCTTGACATTGGTGGCACTGTGCATTAGAAAGTCTTGCTTGCTGCCTGATTAATGTGCATGCCAACATATGTAAATATGCATTCAATGAACACCTAAAAAGTGCAGACGTAAATGGGATACTACATTTTCTAAGCTGAGCAACAGAAAGAACTACTAAACAGGGTGCACAGAGAATGACATTATATAAAACAAATACTGTAATGCTACAGGATCATCCCTGTATAACAAGTGTGAATTCTTCACTTTGTGATGGGTTCAGTGGTGTTTACATAGGGGTGTTTCACCCCCCAAAAGTAGTCAGCTGAGAATACAAAAACTGCAAAACGGACATCTTTGGCACTGAGGCACAAATAAAATTAGAGCAAGTAGTCAGTGCTTCAGACTTTCCCCAAGGATTCAGAATACTGCTGTTGTGGCCCAGATGACAATTGGGGAAACAAGTAGTGAAAGAATTAACGGTTAGAAGAAATCTTGTAGACATTGAACTTAGGGTGATGTAGCTTGTTCTTAGGCTTTTTCATAGTGACGAGTGCTGACGATTTCCCCCAGGGTAAGAGTCTGTTAAGACACAAAGGAAGTGTTCAGAAATGTTCAGTGCTTGGTTTGCAGAATGTTATACAGTAAATACCCACCTACATACAGCCTGAGCCCACCAAGGTATTTCACTTACAGTATATGAATAGGACTTGTCAAAATCAGTGGCCTAGGTCACATCCACCCTCCCATTTTCCTATAGAGATACAACTCTCAGGTTTACTCATCACCAAAAGTGAAAGTAAAAAAAAATCACCAAATTTTGGGTTGTCACTACAACAGGAGGGGACAATGTTCTGATGACAACCAGATTTCCTCACTTTGCAGTTTTCTATGGAACAGGAAGTGGTGGGAGCTCTTCCCAATGGGACTCAGATGACAAAAACAAACATGGGTTATCGTCCCTTACACTATCCAAAATTACACGTTGTTGCCTTTAGTATGATAAACATTTGAGCTTATAAATGTAGCAAGGTCCCAGGTATCCTTTTTAGTCTGAGAACCTTCAGAGCCAGCAACAGCTGACATCCTTCTGTAGAGTGTTGCAAGGCAAAGTGGGTGTGATGCAAGGTAGATTTATGGTTACCAGACACTTCGAGAATCTTTGCATTCAAGAACAGAACTGTGGGAGAGGGTTTAGTGCCAGGACACCCTTAGTAGTTGCAATGTCAATTGGCAGACTCCTACAGGTAGACAGCCATGCAGGGAAAGGCACCCCATCTGCATTTGTAGGAGTGCTGTCTCCTATGACAACAGTCTTGGAACAGTTCCTAACACAAATTGTAACGCACTGCTTTCCTTTTATGCAATCGCGATTGTATATTCTCAGCCCACTGAGCTCCCAGTCTCTCACTAGACTTGCCGATTCGCTGCCACTGAATCCAGTGAGCTCTTCTAATTATCTTCCTCAAGCCTCACCCCCGCTTCCCTGATGGGTCCCTGGCTTGGCACTCCAGATACTCCTCAAGCATCACCCAATTGGCTTGGCACCTGCTGAAGTTTCCAGATTCTTCACTGTCCCTGGTTGGTGAGAATACTGCTCCGGTACTTGAGCTACTCACTATGGTCCCTTAGTGACGACAACTTCCCCTCTACCTCTGACCATGACAGGTTCTCCAAGCAGCAGAACTGTCACTTCTGGTTGGACTGCAAGCCACAATCCCCAACCCTATGCTGCTCTCTTGCTTCTGGATAGGCCCTCACAGCCTAGCAGCCAGATGTGCCCAGGATAGGCCCAAACTCCGGCCTAGCAGCCTGGGCAGCACAACACATGTCTACCAAGACAGCTGTCCAGGTGGCACAGAACCCTGATCACCTGACTCCACCCAAATATATAGGCTCTCCCGGCAGGCTAAGGGGCCAAGAAAACCCCTGCCCATTGGCTGAGACACCCCATATACTCATTTGTCTTTGCATCACCCTTATCTCATCCAATGTCACCACATACCCGGTCACGCAGCAACAGGTGCAGCAATTCCAGGCTTGGGGTGAAATCAATTGATCCCTAACAATAGTCCAAGGCAACTATATACCTGGCAGGTAAATTTAGGAGCAACTCTGCCTAGACATCCGGGTGCTACATCTACTTGAATGCTTCTAAAGGTCTGCAATCTGAAGAGAGCAGGAGAGGATTTGAACATTAACTGAATTATAGTGTACCACGATGAAAAAAAAAAAAAAAAAAAAAAAGGAGTTAGTGTTACCAGTAACTTTGTTTCCAGTAGTCTCCCAGGACAGCCCTTGAGAAGAGTTCCTCCCACCAAACAGGAAACACATTACCAATAGTTTCTTTAAAAGGCAGTCCCTCAGGTCCCTGGTCAGTCATCCAAGAGAACCTAAGGTCAGAATCTGAAAAACCTAAAAAAAAAAACGCAACCCCAAAAAGGTTCATCAGGGTGGGATCATGCTGCCCTGGAAGACTACTGGAAACAGTTACCGGTAAGACTGTCCCCCCCCCCCAGTCTCAGGTCAGCCCTTGAGAGGATAACCCAGACTAGGGTGGGACAATGACTTTCCTTACCAAAAGCCTGGTCCTGACTGGATATCAGATCCAGTCTAAGGTTGAACAAAGGTAGAGAATCTTGACCAAGTTGCTGCCCTGCAAATTTGCTCCGGGGTAGCTCCAGCCTTCTTCACCCATGAATGGGTGTTAGTGTCGGGACACCGAAAGCCATCTGAACCTTCAGCATACCAAGCACTAGACCTTTATCAGCACCCCGCTGTAGGAATTCTGGGATAGTCAGTGTATCCAGCATCTGTTATTCTCAGTGCACCAGCTGTTACAATTTTTCCAGGTCTTTCTGTAGATGGCCCTGGTGTTATGCTTCCTGGCGCTCAGAAGCCTAGAACATCTTGAAATCACAGGTTTTGAAGTGTGTATCAGAGGCCGGTCTCAGCAGGTTTAGCAATCTATTAAAGATCAATTTTTTGGTATTCTCCAGCGGGCTGTAATTTCCCTGAACACCTCTGGGTGCAATTCACATTTCTGGTAGGACTTTGGTAAATGTCCTTTGACTATGATGGCCCAAAAGCAAGAGCTGTGCTTTGGAAATGGTACACTTTTCCGCTCCTCCATCTCTGGCAATTTTCTTGTATGGGCATGTGGCGATAGCGACCATGGATCTCAAAGATGCCTATGAAAGTTCCTGGTTGAAGAATGTTCCTGACTGAAATTTTTTGTATTGCATGATTCAGGGGTTTTAGATTTATTATTAGTCAGAACTTCCCAGAAAGTTTTTTGATCAAAGACTGTCAAGTAGAAACCCTTTATAGGTTTTTCTTCCTCTGGGACTGGAGTAAGGACCTTTTAGTTTACCATCTCCCCAGCAACAGTGGGAGAGCGCTAGCCTTCTTGGGATCCCTGGGAAGTTTTGTTAATTGATCTCTGGAGGCAGACCAAATTCCAGGGAGCAACTCCTTACGATGTCCAAGATAAAATATGTTGGCTGTTGTGTTGACACACACACACCTCTTGTGGCTAGCTGCAAAAGGAGGGCTTCTTTTCCAGGCCTGCCCATTCATTCCTCACAACAGCTGACATCACTTGATGGGCTGGGAATTCCTTGGACTTTTAGACACCGGTACATTAAATCATGTTGAGGGAAGTTGCTTCCCTCCATTTCCAGTATATAGCCAAGTCCTCAACATCTAGGGACAATTTGTACTTGGGGGGGGGGGGCTTTTTTCTCCCTGCTTCGAATCTGAGCAGTCAGTGGCCATTTTGCTAACTGTGCCACTACCTGCTCATTCCCCCACTGTCTCCTGCGACTCTGAGGCAGCTGATCTTGGGAGGCTATGGGAGAGGAACTTCCAGAGGAAGCTGTAGGAAATTTTACCTCCGAAATACATTTGAGATCCTTAAAAAGGTAGCCTTCATGGATCCAAAAATGTGTAGATTGCATCTGACTTTAACCAGTCTATGCACACTTGACATAGCGGTTCTGTGTATTCCAAGTGCATCTTGGTAGCACATTTTGTCTTCTGGCAGGTCAAAACACAGGGGACCCCATGGCAGTGAAAAATAAGCACTCCACCACACAATTAGTAGAGTTCACATCTGTCTACAGCAGCCCCCTGCTGAGCCCAGGTAGCTAGTGACCACCACCTAGCTGCTGCCCCCACTATACCAGACACAAAGGACACCCACGGTGCCTACCTGTCCTGCTGGTGCTTTTGCCTACCTGTCCTGCTGGTGCCTTTGCCTCCCTGAGCCTGGGCCAAAGGGATGTCATCTTCCTCCTGGAGTCTGTTGTATCCTGCAGCCGCGCCCACATGTAATGGCACCAGCCGGCCATCCTCCCTGTGCCTTTAAGGGGCCGCAGCAGCTCCCCTGCGCGCGCCGATGACGTTATCCCACCCCGGTCGCAATGTGCCTTTTGGGTCAAGCTAGCTGCTGGCACACGCCCCTGTCCCCCCCCATTGGAGCTCGCAGAGGGGACACTGCCTCTCCACGCCTGGGCTCAGAGGGGGTGGGGCAGGGTAAATGGATCAATAGATCGAGGACACATCCCACCCACTGCAAAGGAGGGTCGTCTGCTGCCCTGAACCAGACCACCTAGAAAGCAGTAGGAACCTCTCCCCCCACAGCTCAGAGGCCCACACTGCCTTCTCCGTGCTGTAGCCTGAGACATGCCATGGCAAGCCCTTGAGATGGAGCCTCCGGCAGTCCCTCAGGCAAACAGGTCTCCTCTGGATGGAGAAAACACCAAGACTGACCAGGGACCTGAGGGACTGCCTTTTAAGGAAACTATTGGCAATGTGTTTCCTGTGAGGGAGGAACGCCATCTCAAGAGCTGACCTGGAAGACGAGGACGGGGGGGGGGGTTTGGGAGTGTGATTTGGTCCGCAATGCCTTTTTATACAGCACCTCTTTTTGATTAATAACACAGAAGCATAAAATAAAAAAGGTAGAAGGCAAACTTCTCATTTAGGATTGAGTAAGGTTTATAACCTGTCAGTTTTTTTGCCATCTGTCTACCATTGGGGAGATCCTTTCACTTCCTGTCCCACAGTGAAAACAGAAACGAGTCCCTCCAAAGTGAGGGAATCCCCAGTTGTCCCCATTGGTAGACTTCCCCTCTGTTCTGGGAAGAACCCATACATTTTGAAACTTACTATTGTCTTAATAAGCAGGGTGAATCTCCCCAACAGTGGCATAGACCGAACAAAAACAAACAAACCACACACCAAGTGTGCCTTTAGTTATACATTAATCTTTAGCAGAGCAAAACAATTCTTTAAAATTTTATTTTGCATCAACATCCAATCTATTGCACACATCTCAATAGAGGCACTTAATGCTGCCATAACAAAAGTACGCAGTACTGCTCTATGTCTGGATAAGGGTTAACATTGCAAAATGGTTTGAACAAGATAGCTCAGCAAACATAGCTGAGTAATTGTATGAAGTGAATGGAAAGTCAAAGCAATCTCAACTCAAAGTCAGACAGAGGTCAAACCTGTAGAATGCCTATGGTTGTCTATCTTTGTGTTGTGCAATGTAGGCAGGACTAAAGAACTTATGTAAATGTGAATATATACACTTACCAGGACAAGTTTGTCATCATTTACTTCTCGTATTAGTGTGGTCTCTTTCCCATCCCATTTCTGAACTTGTTTCAATTTACCGTCTTCTATAGTTACCAAAGACTAAAAAATAAAATTAAACAAGTGGTTATGGACAATTTCATTTAGTGTTCGAGATATACAATAAAATATTTAAAAATGCTTTAATAGCACCAACATGGTGCATGACTGGTCTGTGAACGTAAATCACATTCACTTTAATGGTTACCAAGATGAATGCTGCTGGCGTCCTAGCAACCAATGAGGCAAGTTACACTGACCTGACAATGGGCAGAGTCAGATGGAGAACTCCAAATCTAGTTCCATCAGGTCTGCCTTGCCTGCGATTTACAGCAGATGGCAGGGAGCAGATTCTATAGCCACCTATTAGTTGCATAGCAGTTTTGGAATTTGCCATTGGACAAAAGAGTAGCTCTAGATCTGCCCACGTCTGTGCTGTCAAGCAGTAAAGTGAACCTGATGGGAAAGGAGTCCCAGGACTCCATCAGGCTCTGCTTCACAGCTCCTCAGCCACATGCTCGTTGACAGGTGCAGTGGCCGGGGAGGAAGGGTGGAAGTGAGCACACCAAGGGGTGTACAGGGACACTTCTTCCTCAGTGTAGACATGGACATTTTCAGTCCTGCTCCCTGGTGAAATTCTAAAGGGTGTCTATCACACTTGAATTTGTGTTTAGGAGGGTTAGTCAAACAATTTTTTTAAATGATGGATATCCATTTGATGTAGTTTAAGTTACCACTCTAGTTTTACCCGCCAATGAATCTGTAGTTTTGCACCACAGTTAGTACTGTTAAAAGCAGAACCACCTTTACTCTCCCCTCTTGTAAGCATGCCAATACGGTTTACTTTCAGTAACGACTGTCTCCTCTCCCAGTGTGACTACTGCTGTGTAAGTCATGGGAGGTATTTAGGCTTGTCTGCAATAATGCATTATATGGACTACCTTTTACTAGTCAAAAGTTTTTTTTTTATATTTCCCTCAAGTTCAACTTTAACTGTCCTGTGAAATTTACAATTCATCACCTGTATAGTTATGCAACTACAGACGTAACGGATACTGCAGTATACTTAAGCCTCGTACACACCATACGATTGTTGGCCAAGCGTCTGATTTTTGTTAAAAGGGCGTGTGCCAGGATCTTGTCTTCCATACCAATGGTACAAATTGTCATGCCACAAACATGGAACGTAGTGACATACGAGGAATTTCAGCTCGAGTGCCACCCTTTGGGCCCCTTTTGCCAATTTCGTGTTTGGTGAGCATTGATTCCAAGCATGCATATGTTTGTACCTTCGACTTGTGTACTGACCATACAAAAATCTGATGCCAAACTGTTGTCCGCCAAAAATTTACTAGCCTGTCATCCAACATTTGTTGGCCGAAAGTTGAGCAATTGTCAAAAGGAGCGTACCAACGGTAAGATTTTTGGACAGTCTGTCAGACAAACCCCTACCAACAATCCAACTGTGTGTACGAGGCTTTAGGAGTTCTGAATACTGTAGTCATGTATATTCCCGGCCTGATACAGTAGACCAATCAGCAAGAACTCTGCATTTAAACCATTATCCAATCCACAATCTCAAGTTGGATGCCAATTATTGTATTGATTTGGCTATGGATTGTCTGCCAGGCTTCTTGTAGACAGATTTGGCAACTATGAAAGCTAAAGGGTGGAGTGCTGTGGAAATAGTTAATGGCATGGATGTTTTATAGGATAGGGGTGGTGGGGTGACCTTGCACCACAACCATGAGCCAAGCTTTTGGCTTGCAATGCACGCCAATTGAAGTCAATGGGCAAGTTTAACAGGCGGTGCCTATTAGGCCTCATGCACACTGGATACTTTTACAGCGGCTGTTTTTAGCTTCAGTTCTGCAACCAGTAAACTCCCCAGCATATTATCCAATGCATCCATGCACACATAGGCTGTTAGCGTTTTTGGCAGGGGTGTTTTCTGGCTGGAAAAAACCCCAGAACTATTGGGTTTTAGCTGTAAAACGCTTTGCTAAAAACTGAAACGCAAAAAACGCAGCTATTCAGTGTATCAGCTTTTTGAACCATAAGCTTGTGGGAGTATAGTTTTGCTTAACCCCTTCCCGACCAGCCACCACAGTTGTACTGCGGCAGGTTGGCTCCCTTTTGACCACTAGGGGGTGTGTGTGGCACAACGCCGGATTGCCCGGCAGGCGTGATGACCGCCAGGCACCCGTAATCGCTTGTGAGAGCGAGAACTGGGGTGTGTAAAAACAGATCCCGGTCCTCTATAGGGGAGAGGAGACAGATTGTGTGTTTATACCAAGTACACCGATCTCTCTTCCTAGTCTGTCCCACCCCCCCAGTTAGAAGAGTTAACCCCTTCATTGCCCCTAGTGTTAACACCTGCTCTGTATTTTATAGCACGATTGCCGTAGAATTGTCAAAAAAATGTCTGATCTGTCCACCGCAATAAAAAAAAAAAAAAAAAAAAAAAAAAAAAAAAAAAAAAAAATATATATATATATCCATGCTGCAGATGCTACAACTTTTGCACAAATATACGCTTATGAATTCATTTTTGGTAAAAAAAAAAAAATTTGCAATATCGGCCTAAACTGAGGAAAAACGTATAAACTTAAAAAAAATTGGGATAATTATATTTGTTTAACGCGCAAAAAATAAAATCTGCAGAGGTGATCAAACACCAAACAAAATAGATGTCAATTTTGTTTGGGCACAGCGTCGTATGACCGCGCAATTGTCAGTTAAAGCGACGCAGTGCCATATGGCAAAAAATGGCCTGGTCATTGAGCCGCCAAATTTTCAGGGCTGAAGTTGTAAAAAAAAAAAAAAAAGCCAACACTGCAAAACTCTACAGCTAATGCTACAGGAGTTTTTTTTTAAAACACACAGCGTGCATGAGGCTTTAGCATAGACAGTTAAACTGCCTCATGCACACTGGACGTTAAAAACCACTGTAGCGGCCTCACCCCCCGTCCCCTTGTGAATAAAAACAGCTGGCTTGTCTAGGGGTAGGCGGGAGGAGGATGAGGTTCACTACAGCCTATGTCCTCTGATGTGCAGGAGGTGAAAGCCAATACTTATTTTACCTTCGGGCCTGTGTTCTGGATAAAGCCTCTACTTCTCCTGTGGAAGTTTGACTGTCAGTAATAGAGCCCCACACCATAAAAAGTCCAACACTCCTTTATTCTTCTTGGCAAGTGAACAGCATCAGTTGAACTTTTGAATAAACAGACAAGGTGTGGATACGAGTAGGTCCAGGCACAGTGAACTCTCCTATTCCTTCTAGTGCAAATAGGCTTGGCGCACAGTCTCTGCCACCGACCGTGAGATGGGTCACTGCCACCGACCGGGTGAACTGTTGAGGCCCCTGCCACAGGCCTGAGTGAATTAGATGAACCGCTGCCACCGGTCACAGAACATGAACCACCTTCCTAGATGAATTGGCCTTTGTTGGGAAAAAAAGACACCCATCAGAACGGTCTCCAGAGGTCCACCCGGCACTGGCAATATGCTGTACCAGCTCTCCGGGAGGATCCCCTCTGGTCCCTTACGCCCTGGATTCAGGCACCTTAGGACGATCCCTCATGGGACCCAGCGGAGGGTCCTGGGCCCCAGGCCTCCGGCTGAGTACCTCACCCCAGACTGAAGGTGTATGGGATGGAACACAAACTCCATGTGTACAGGCCAAGGGCACCTGAACACGGATCACAGACAGCAGCCCTCAGGCTAAAGGTGCCTGGGACTCTGACCTCATGGTGAAGATGTCTGCCCCATTTATACCCTCTCCCAGCAAGCACAGTGGGTTCCCCGCCCCACAGTACAGCTGCTGCGAGAGGTCACAAATTACAGCACTGCAGTGATGGTTCAACCCCGGCCCAAGGCGACAGCACCACCTACTGAGCCGCAGGGAACTGAACACCACTGATGTCCTCACACGAATAAAACACAGCCCTACTGTACCAATTAGTGAATCTGGGTCATAGTACCACCCAGATGCTGCCCCTAAATAGTACATACCCGCTACACATTTTAAAAACACCAGTAGCTTTGCAGTGAGTTTATCATTTTTGCAATAGCAAATTTTAAATTATTTTTTCAATGGGAACAAAAAAATTATAACGCTGGTGAGCAATGTTTGAGCGTTTAGCAATGTTCATCCACGTTAGGCGTTTTTCAACTGTAAAAACGCTCTCAGAACCCACTAGTTAGGCTGTTAGATTTTTTTGAGCAGTAAAAAAAACCCCCCAATGTGTGCATGGACACAGGATAACATGGAGTTTGACTGTAAAATAAAAAAAAAAAAAAACTGCCAAAAACAGCTGCTGTAAAAAACGTCCAGTGTGCCTGAGGCCTAAAAATACTGCATTTAACCCAGTTTAATAAAAAAATAAAATAAAAATTCACTACAACTTCTTGTAGTTCTTCCACACACTGAGCTCCCGCACTAGACCCTCTGGATTCACAGACTCCAAATCTTCAGTGGCATCTTCAAGTGTCACCCCCGCTGGGTCCCTAGCTTGGCACTTCTGATACTCCTCAAGCTTCACCCCACTGGCCTGCTCAGTCCCTGGTAATAAGGTGGTTTGTCCCTTAGTGGTAACAGCTTCCCTGCTACCACAGACAGGAAATCCCAACCCTGCTCTTGCTTCTGGATAGGCCGTTACACAGCCTAGCAGCCAGACACCCCCGGGATAGGCCCAAATATCCAGCCAATGGCCCACGATACACGTCCGCCCAGACAGCCGTCCAGGTGGCACAGAACATAGATTACCTGACTACCCGAATGTGTGTGATGTGAGAGATATATAACAAGATTCAAGAAAAGCCCTGCCCATTGGCTGAGATACCCCATATACCCATAACCTGACCTTGGGTTGCTTTTCTCATATCCAATACCACCAAGTACCCAGCCACCTAGTGGTAGGAGAAAAAAGTGCAACAAGGCCAAACTTAGGGAGAAATCAATAGATCTCCAAGGATGTGTTGCACTCCAAAAATACACAATCAAACTCACTCCCTTCTGTGTCAAGTCGTGATCCAACCACCAACACACCCAGGCTTCTTACCAGAAGCCTAGACCTCACTAGAAAGGTCTCAGATTTCTCTATACAAAATGTTCAAATCCCAGATGGATGGCTCCCTCATTCTGAATAGAAGTGTACAGCATAATTCCAGGTAACAGAAGATCAGCCATTATGACATCACCACAATGCCCCATCCTATGAAACATCTTCCACGGGGCATCAGAGCAGATGCCTGTCCTGTAGGACAAAGCATGTAGGGAGGAGCATGGTGACATCACACCTGCTTGCAATCCGTTTATACTTTTGTTGGCCCACTTTTGGCCTCAGATCACTGCTCTGCAAAAAGCAGCCCTTTAGTAGCCCGTGGCCTGCAAACTCGTACTCCAGACCAATGTGTGCATGGATAGACTACTGCAGAAAAAAAAAAAAAAAAAAAAAAAAACGTTTCAAAGTACCTGAGCTCTTAACGTACACGTTACATCAAAAGCCCCATGCACACCGGGTGTTTAGCCCCACTGCATAGTGTTCTGGAAATTAGCTGTGTGCACAGGGCCCATGTGTCCCATCCAGCTGCCTGTCAAACTGAGGCCAACAGCTGCTGCATCTGGAATGTGCACCCAATGGTAGGAAAGTTTAGGATAGTATGAGTCCAAGGACAAGTGACCAGAACACAGACTTCTTGCATTCTGGTCATTCATCCCTGGGCACATACTGCCCTAAATGTTTAGGCCCCATGTACACGGGACGCTGCTAAACATTCAGAGGCAGTTGGACCCTCTTCAACTGCCCCTGAACTCATTCAATGTTATCCTATGTGACCATGTACACAGTCTCGTTTAACAGCAATTCTTTAAAAGGAGGGAAAAAAAAAAGTTCAGACTCCGAAGATTTCCACGTTTCAGATGTCAAACGCGACTAAACACTGCTAAACGCAGTAACCCCCGTTTAGCAATATTTTTATAGGCTTTTTTGCCTTTGGCCGTTTAAAAAAAAAATGTTTTAAACGCTTCTAAAACCCAAACGCAGCAAAACGGACGTTTTAAAAACATGGGTTACCATCTGTAAAGTTTAATCATTTAGGAGCAGTTGTAAAAACATCCCGTGTACATGAAGCCTTATACCACTAGGTGCTCCTTGTAGCTGCAGCAGCCGTCAGCCTCATGTCCTGAATTGCCCTTTATAGTGATGCCTGAGGAAAACCACCAAGTACATAGGTGAAATGCACAACTGAAACTAAGGTGCCTTCCAAGCAATTTGCAATTCTGGTGAAAAAGATCAAAGCCAGATAGGCTGCACCATGTCCTTATGATTTGAATGCTAGGACAAGCATTGTATACATTTTAGAGGTGCTTAAGGGACGTATTTGTCCCATGTTTTTAATTGCCTGTATCATCTGATTAGGAATAACACTTTTTTGGTTTGAGTCAAGATATTAATTCTCAACAAATGGATCTAGCTTGCCAGTCATTTCATGAAATGGCTTAGTTACAGCAACCGAAGTGTACGAACTTAAAAAAAAAAAATTGCTTCTTTTGGGTTTCCATAGAAAGTGACCTAAATAGTCACATTTGTCCAGTGTCATAATTCCTCCCCCAAAAATGACACAAGTGTGGAAATGGTTTTATTGTTCAAATATATTAAGGGAAAAAAATAAATAAAATTTTATATTGACGGTAATCTTATGGTCCTTAAAGGGTTAAGCGTTATTTTATATAAAAGAAAGACATATTTGGCATTCTTTCCCCAAATTTGTTTTTCCTTCCAAATACACTGCTGTCCAAGCCAGTAAGTACATTTTTTCCAACCCTCTCGTAACAGCCACATACAAAATACTTTCCATTCCAAAACCTCAGTCTGTCTACTTCTTTCCAAGGCTGCTGAGGTCACATGACAGATATACCTCTTGGCAAAGTGTACGGTTTGTCTTTAAAGCACGGGATACACAGCCAGACACACTGCTAACATTTGAGTGAACACACCGCCCAAGGCTTACCCAATAGGCTCAGGACCCCCCTCCATTTACATCAGCCAGATCTGTAGCAGTGGGTTTATTACAGGTGCATTGCATTAAGGCAGCCTATTCATTTGAATAGGCTGCCTGATGCACTACAATAGATGTAAACAAACTGTACCTGCCACGTCACACTGCACTATTGTGCTGGTACGCAGATGCGTTGGGAGGTATGTGGGAGGTCATTCAAAAAAAATTGTGCAGCAGTGTCACCCCCCCTAAATTTAAAGTTGAACTTTAGTCAGAAAATTCGCAGATACAGCTATGAAAAACACATTTAAGTGTCTATACTCTTTAAAATCCAGCAATAAACTCACCCTGCACATGCTCAATTTGCTCTAGGTTTTGGCATTGATGAAAGTCAGAGCCACTAGGCCAATCTGACAGCCTAAAGATTTACTGCTGTTCAGGGACTCTGGGCTTTAACAAAATGGCAACCTCCAGCAAGGAAACACCAGGAACAATGTTGGAGGCAATTTACAGCACGCAATTATTTTGGTGGCATAATTTATTAATGTGGAATGTTCCTTGCTAAAGAACATCAAGTCATGGGTAAAGTTCTGTTTCAAAGAAATTGTAAAGGCTTTTTTTATTTTTATATTAACATGTTATACTTAACTCCTCTGTGCAGTTGGATTTGCAGAGTGGCCCGGATCGTCCTCTTCTCGGGTCCCTCTCTGGCGAGTGCCCCCTCAGCCAGCAGCTTACTACAGGGGGCACCGAAGGCGAGTCAGAGCGTTGTGTATCCATTTAGATATGGAGCCCTCTCCTGGCCCCACCCTCTCCCCTGATTGGCTGACCGATTTTGATTGACAGCCGCAGGAGCTAATGGTTCCGCTGTTGTGTCTCAATCAGAAGGAGTGTCTGGGACAGCCAAGAAATAAGGGGGACACAAACTTTAAACAGCAATAAACTTCCTAATAACTACCAGACTATGCATGTGCAGTAATCAAGGTACGTTTTCCCCCTGGCAGATGGGAAAGTGGCTTTTAAAACATTGATGACCTGCTTACTCTTCATTATTCTAGGCCAGCCCACCAATGACATCTCATATGATCTTGCAAATGCACCTTACAGCTGGGGTGTGGTTTACCATAAAAAAGCGCATGTGCAGAAAAACGCACCTGAATGCATGCATGTGCAGTACCAGCGGTGAAGCAGTTTATGAATGAACAATCACAAACTGCTTTATGGCGCGTTCGAGATATCCTTGGAAGAGACCGATGCTTTCCCAGGAGGCACCTGTGCAGCCAGGGCTACTAGCACCAGTGTCTTGGGAAACTAGGAAGTCAAAAACATAGCCTCATGCACACTGGACGTTTTTTTTACAGCTGCCGTTATTGGTTTCAGGAGTTTTTCTGCAGCCAGTAAACTCCCCAGCATGTTACCCTATGTCTATGCACACAGTTTTTGGCAGGGTTTTTTCTGGCTGGAAAACCCAGAACTAGTGGGTTTTGAAAGTATTTTTAGCTGAAACTTTTTTTTTTTTTAAAAGTTAAAAAGTTCAAAAATACATTCTACAGCTAATGCTACTGGCATTTTTATAATGCCCAGTATGTATTAGGCTTCAATGTCACTTTTATGCTATAGTTTCCTTTTGTTACAATCACAGTCTATAGCACCCATCTTTGGGTAATGTTGATTGACAACCTCAGCCATAGAGAACACTGCTGCTGTCAGTCAAAGCATAACAATGCAGAGTAAAAGTTATGTTTGAGTGTAATGTTTTAGTGAACCTTGGTAACAGAAATATACATCGAGCAAACAAGAGGTTAGTTACAAGTACTCAATGGAGTACACCTACTTTAAAGTGAACCTGTCAGGACTGCTGTTATGTTGCAGCCAAGGCCCCCCCATCCAGCACTGGAGACTGCCAGTCTCCTGAAAGCCATTCAGTTAGGGCAGACCCCAGTAACATTATGCATGGTGACATTTGTCCCGAAACAGGTGCTGCATCTGGAATCATGCAGTTGCAGCCTCCAATGCTGCATGGGAGCCTTGCTGTACAACTTGAGCCAAAACAATTTCCAGTGTGACATCTTTGGGTGATGACCCGTCTGTGCCTGGAGAATTTGAGATCCCCTTTATCCATTCTTTCTGCAGGTCTTCCAGGACAGAATAACTCATCTGTCCTGGATGCCCTTGGTACCATTCAAATACGATTGAAATTTGTCCAGTTCAGCAGAGGCTAGCTGAATTTTGATCAGTGCGCAGCCGTCCCTGCGCAGCAGAAGTTGATCCAGTGTTTCTCAACTCCAGTCCTCAAGGCGCCCCAACAGGTCATGTTTTCAGGATTTCCCCTCAGATAAAACTGTAGTGATTACTAAGGCAGTAAAACTGATCAAATCACCTGTGTAAAATAATGGAAACCCTGACCTGTTGGGACGCCTTGAGGACTGGAGTTGAGAAACACTGCTATGATCAGCTGCAGCCACTAATGAGCGTATTCTGACAATACAATGTCCCAGAAAGGGGGAATGCCTCAATCCACCTCAATTGTGTGGATGGAGAATTCTTATTTTCACTCAGGTCGCTGGCAAAAAATAAAAAAATCCATCAGTGGCTGCTTTTACACATACATGGGTCAATGGATCACATAGCACTGTGTAATATATCAGTTTGCGAATGCGTGATCAGCACTGTTGGGCTGTTATATGGCACCAGTCCTGACATTGCTAATCACTCAAGCAAAAGCTCATACAGCACTGAGTAATCCATCTGCTGGGCTGCATACATGTAAAAGCCACCTCTGATAGACATGCAGAGCTGCAACTCTGATCTGTTGCTGTTCTGAATGGACGATCAGTGCTGCCTGTTCATTTGTAAATATGTAATGCTTCTGCCAATTTCACATCATACATGGCATCAGCAAATACTTAAACACAGAGCTGCAACTCTAAGCTCTTTTACTAGTACAAAATGAACAAGCAGCACTGATAGTCATCCATAATAGTGACCAGGGCCAGCCCAAGACATTGCGCTGCCTGGGACCAAGAATGAAATGCTGCACAAAAAAAAAAAAAAAACACCAAAAGGCCCCC